>DVQP01000731.1:0-19835 GCA_018231745.1 Danaus eresimus
AAATATATTAGTTTTATTTAAATGACTCGCGAAAATCTTAGATCTCATTATAATTTTATCTTTGTCGGTAAAACGTATAAAGTAAGTGAGAGATATCTTTCCTAACATTATCAAAGCATCTGTAAATTTATTAAAAAAGGGTAAAAATCATAATTTAATATGATTCGGACTTAAAAATAATTAGTCCACAAGGTATATCATTTATTTATTCGTACCTACCAAATTTGAAAAATCTTTGGTATCTGACGAACAACGGAGATGGCAAATCAATTCTGATCAAACTCTTCTACAATTTTAAATAAAAAATTACAATATTTTAAATTTTACATCATTAAATAAATTTTACTGAAAACCGATTTAGTTATAAAGTATAATATATATAAAGTTAAGTTATAAGTATGTGTTAAAATATTCGCTGTAAAAATCTTATATATCAACGTTAAATAATTTATGTAGTTGCAACATTAAAATGAGAGATTTATATTTAATTTATTTACCACCACCATAAATATTAAAATATATGTATTTATTTTTATTATTATTCATGGTTGAATGCATATTCATTGATTTGGTTCGACAACAGTCACACACATACACACACGCCACGAACAAACACACACACATACGCACACACTCACAGACACGTACACGCACACGCACAAACGCAGACACACATACACACGAAGTTTACCTAAGTCTGCATTATATTACTTTGAAAATATATTTTATATAATATAAAATATGAATATTATTTTGTACCTTTGAGGTCCTTCAGAGAATAGATTTTTACAGTCAAGCCGCATCTCTGCCACGTAATCTTCTCATTAGTAAAGGATGCTGGAAAATAAATAATAAGATAAAATTATAAGTAGAGACTGTAGAGTAAGTATTTATTCCCATTGGGAAGTGGCACTCTTCTGTTTTTTTATATGGAGACACGCTTTCAATATATTTTGTTGCAAAAAATTTAACAACGGTCGAAAGCTGTATTTTATTAGATAAATATTTTATAACAAAATATGCTAATATTAAAGATATCTCTTCTATTTTGAGATCCCGTTAGTTTCTTTACATTTAATAAAAGCTTGCCTGTTATTGCACCCTGGTAATGGCCAACAAAGAAAACGAATTCTAAAATAATTTAAGGATTCAAATTGCTTTGCCTTTTTTCTCATAACGAAGCGAGACAAGTGCATTCCACAGGACTGTCGGGATGTTCTTCTTTGGATGTGAATATAAAAATTTCACGGTTCAATCATCTTAAATGTCGAAATGTCCCTCACTCTATCAAACACTACACTAATATATATTGCTGTCTCGCTTGTTTGGAATCCTAGTCGCTGAGCTGATATCGACGCAGCCTTATCAAAGCTGTTTCTTTATGCGATAATTGATTCTACGCTGTTAATAATAAAGAATATATTTACATGTGCGGATGCTGTCTAAGAGGTTGTTCACATACCTGAATGGCCGTATCTCGTAGTATTTGAGAATGGTTCGTTACATTAAAACCCTGGCAGTATTGCTCCGGCCGTCACGGAGAGTGTTCGTGTCGTTGATTTGACAATAACCGGCTCCGCGTGCATAATCCAAAGTCGAATTCCGCCAACGTTATTAGTGCACATTGTAATACTTTCGAATAAAAGTTTTAATATATGTGTTACGTGATTGTGTTTTATGTTTTTGGACCGCACGATACCGTGATTGGAACATCATAAAGGTATGTCAACCAGTTTGTTGGTAAAGTTTTTAATAATTATAATGTATAAGCGGATACTTGTGATTTCCTTTCGGTATGCAACTCGGACCTGTTTTTCGTCCGATCAAGCGTGGGAAGGTATTTCGTCTGCGATTCTGTTTGCATTGTTTTGGTATTTAGCCTCATAGTGAGTTACACAATGACTGTCAACTAACTATACGTCCATTCGGATATATATAAGTACCCGCATATTTTATTCGAATTAAAATAACCGCATTTCAATAGACTATTAAATCTAATGTACGATAATTCCATCATGATAAAGGACCTCGACCAACAAGTGGAATAGTGAGACGAGATATTGAACGGCATGTAATAATAGGTTTGAGATAATTGGCTCGAGATACTAACTACTTACTGAATAAACTAGTAGATTGTATCATATTGTTTTATTTTTATTTATTTTCTATATAAGTACACTTAAAATTTTAGATTATTTACCAGATTTGCTATAATTTAAATGTGGTAATAAAGTTGTTTGGGATTTCTTACTTTAATATCTTTTTAGAGAACCTTCAAGTAAGTGAAAGAACTTATATAAACATAAAGTTTTCCTATATTTTAAAAATAATGTTGCATAATCATTCGATCCATAACAAAATAGTGTTTTACAACAAGTTTACTTCTACGATTCTATGGAATCTATTTATTCAGACAATCATATGAATATCTAAAAATCTGAGAATCGAATTAATTTTTAAATAAACCCAAAAAGACATGCTTTAACAATATTTAAAAGCATCAACTTCCGTGCATATGTCAGTTTTGACTTTATAACGCTATTTTCGTACTCTGCTCGTGCCTCGAGTAATAATGATCTAAAGCCGTGTCATAAACGTATTAGAAAGTCTGATATATAATTATAACAACATTACTAACTTAACCAAAGATAAGATAAGCCGAATAAACTCAAACAGTTGCCGTCGTGAAGTCGGCTGATAAAGATGTTATAAAAATACAATCATAAACATTATAAAACATACAGATATATTTTTGTGGAAGAGACAAATTGTTTTTAAAAGATAATTCATTGTCATGTAGTTATTAAAGCACTGTTTTCCCTAATTAATCATTATAGCCTACCAGCTACCAACAGGGCCAAGAGGACTTGGATTTAGTCCAAAACTGTTAGTTTTCTTGCAATTTTATAGGCTCTAAGGTTTAAAACATGTCATTACCTATATAGAAATATTTTGCAGTGTTTCATAGCTAGCTTACATTATTTCATTACTTTATTGCCTAACAACTGTTCACCCACGACTTTTCTCGCGTGTTTGAAGTTACTTTCGAGACCATCCATTAAAGAGATTTATGAGGGAAGTTGTCTCTCAGTACTATGGTTATATATACTACAATCCAAAAAATATGTACGATATTTTATCTTAATTTCTTTTTGTACAAAGGAGTAACAAACGCAAGTACGAAAACAAGACTTCTCTTTTAAAAAGAATACTTTAATAAATAATTTACATCAAGAACTGCCACAGCCAAAATAATTTCATGAGTCTGAATTCTTCAAAGGATGTTTATTGTTATCACAGTATATTATGTTGTCAAAATATTCGTAGTCTCGAACAAAGAACCTTAAGATGACCTTCTATTTTATCAAACAACCCTAAGCTGTCACCGTTTTTACGTCTTTAATCATTTATAAAAGATCGTTATAGGATGACACTGTGATTAAGCTTTAAGATGTATAGGTAATAATAATTAAAACCAATTTATTCAAATTACTAAAAATCTTTATGCGTTATGTATACGTGCAATAATTTTTAATTGTGTTTTCCCATAAGAATGGGTCCTATATTGTCGTTTTGTCTTTGTTCTCGTTATAATTAAATTATGCTCTAAGATCAAAAACATCTGTTGGTTTATATGTGTCAAAATTATTATAATTTACTTGAAACCAGTAATGACTTTATATTAATCTAAACTCAAACTGTCGCTCAGTAGCCTCTGACATGCCGTTAGTTTTGACATCTTATATAAGTGGTAAATAAACTTTTATTGTTATTTCAAAACAAAACAAATCGAATGAATGAGTGAATGACATGTAGCAACCACTTATCCCTCTTCTCGTATCTCACCACGTAATAAAGAAGACCATAACCGTCTCATGCCAATGTAATACCAGATTTCTTTTGGGAAATTATCTTCAGTGAGTCTTCCGTTTAAATTGCACTGGAGGGAATATCACCAACTCAGACTTCAAGGAAGTTTAATCCTCGAATATCGCTGTTTTTTTATGGAATAAAAAACCATTCGGTCCTGTTTATCACATAAAAAAATTGTCACCACGTCTTTGTTGGGCCATTAGTTTTTGTGTGAAACAATCACGTGAGACTTAAGGATGAAAAAAATCAAAACATTTACTAATTGTTGATGACTAGTACGAAGTAATATCAGTATATAATGTATTTATATTATTTACTTGTTTTTTTTTTCCTAAAATAATAAATATTATTAGAATACAAGTCATATAGAACATATATCAGGAATGTTTTATTATCACCATTGGACTTTGTTATTTTTTTTATTTCCTGAACAATAAATAATCTCATATAAAAATGAGATTTATGACGCAACCGTATTAATATTATGTATAGACCGATTTAATTCTAGCACCTATATACATGTGAAGTCATTATGACTCAAACACAATGGTTATGCAATTATCTCATATCTTAACGGAAACTGTGGGTAGTGTAACGCAGATTTAAGAGAAGGTCACCTGTGGGTAGTGTGACTATGGCTTAATGAAGTATGTAATGGCCTTAGATAAGCTGGCTATTACAAAATATATCTAGCTGTAGCACAGTTGTATATACAGCTTGTTTTTTTTTAACTATTCTGCTTTGACGTAAGCAATTGTATTTTTTTCATTTAGAACTTCAATAACTCCTAAGAATTTACTTCACTGATATTGCTGATGCAAATTTGCGATGGCTTGGACAAAAACGTGAATCTAGCTATTTCGATCGAAAGAATTTAATCTACTGCATTTTATATTCGTGACTTTAATTGCTATTGTCATTAAAATATTAAGTATTGTTTTTTTATACGCGGTTATACTCTTGGGCTATGGGATAAAATATGGCATGTTTGTTTCAGAACTACATTCAGCTTCAAATTAATTATTTTTATTGTAGTTTGTTTTAATATTAAACACACAGAGGTTCGTGTTTATTCTATAAGTTAATTTATCTTCAATAACAGCATATTTCTTATCATACGCACCCATATTTCATTGATAATAAATTGCTAGAATACATAATCAATTGTAATTAGGTCTTTGAATGTGTCAACAGCACGATAACTGCAAACAAAGAATATTGGTTTAAAAGTTAATTGGGCATGCTCATTCGAAATGTACATACCTTTAATAAAGTACAGTAAATAATTATGTTTGATTTTTTTGTAAAATAACAATGATGATAATACTCAGATGTGTTTAGGTTATAAAAATATTCATTAAGAGTATATTTAATGTAAATTTTATTCACTATTACGTCATTTTGCCACACATTGCACACGTAGACACAAATCTTTGCGTTTCTAACAAAAATTATTATGTTTTACGTAAGAAAATTCTTGTATGCTTAAACTTTTTTTTGTAGAATTTATATATTCTATGTCTTATCCCATTTTATATTAGTTAGAAACAAATCAAATAGTTTAGGAGTTGCTTCGGATCAGAACAGACCGATACAAAGTCGTAGAATTATGTCGCTTTTAGTATTCGAAACAGATATATATTTTGGATAGTTATATAATTAAGTGTTATTATATATAATAATGTTCTAGTATAGCTAATGCGTTAAAGTACAAAGATTTTAAGAGAGTTTACACAAGGCTTATTTGTGAACTGAAATATATTTGAAGAGTTATCCCCCGCGTTCTCAGAGGTGGCAACTTTCCTAATAATGTCACATATTAAAGCAATAATCACAAGTTTTGAGACGGAGTTAGAAGTGAGATGAACGTTTGTTTAATGTTACAAGTTTATTAGTTTAAATAAATGACAGAGATCAAGTTATATTGGACATACGGTTTTATTTCTTAGTCAGTATTTTCTTATTCCATACTATTTCAATAATCCCATTTCGATGTATTAATAACGTACATACATATGTCAACACAAGTTATTTCTGTACGATATATATATTATTTTAAATAAAATTCCTCTTACCGTTTAAAATATATCATATGAAATACAACTGGAGCATAACATATGATAAAAATGAAAATGTATTATTTCAGTCGCAATAACATTTTTTAAATCTTATTAAAAATAAAAATACCTTCATAAAAAATTATGACTTATATTTTAAACAATATGAAAAGAATATAAAAAAACTTCATCGAGGGAAAACAATTCCATTTTTGAAGATCGTAGAGAATTAATGAGAATAGATTTTTCACAATAAATTTAAATCACTTGAATATCCAAGTGTGTTAATAAAAAATCTCAATGAACTTTCAATAGAATGACCTAAATTAACACGTGGTTTATTAAATGGATGAACTAAAAGCTACGGGAGAGATTCTAAATAAATTAGGTAAGTTGTAGTTGTTAATTATAGATATACGTTTATATTCTAAACTGACAATTCACTTGGATTATGTAATATATATATATATATATAACAAAATATGCGAACGAATACAGCATTTATTTACAAATAGTTAAAGTACAAAATTGTAAAACACAATATTTAGTTTTGTTTAATTCAATGGACTTAATTGATGTTTACTTGATTACTAAATTATTTTTACGTAATTATATTTTATTGTATACACTTTCAATTGAAATAAAAAAAAAATTGGAAGCATTGTTATGATTGTAATGGCTATAAAAAAGGTATGGTATTTAAAAAAGTCCATTATATTTCTTTATTATATATAATTGTTAATAAATAAAAGTAGATAAAATTTCTATAGTTGTAAGTAAGTTTAAATATTACAAACAGACACTGGAATTTTATATGATTATATAGATAATGCATATTCTCTTACATTAATAACGACTACATCAAGTATAATGAACATATTAATGTATTCCCTATAAAATAAACAAAAAAAACATTATCACTATTTATATCGTTGGCAGATCCATTCCGGCCGCCATCTCTGATAAAGTGATTCGCTTTACTTTATTCTCGTTAAAGATATATCGATATATCCAATGTATGTCAACCACATATGTATTCGTTGTAATTCATGCATAATATATCGATAAATTTGGTTCCACAGAATATTTCACGGAGCTGTATAAAGAAATCGTCTATGCAAATCCGCTAACTTCGTGAGAAATTTAACGGGGCGACACAGTAAATAAAAATAATAGTTACCTCACGGTTTTATATATCATTGCGTGAGTTTTCTAAGTCATAACTTTTCTAAGAAGCAAATGAATTATGGGAATGACAGACATTCAATTTATTTATTCATAAATTCATTTGCTGAAGTTTGTTTTGAGATTAAAGTAATTTATCCAAAAGTAATAAAATGTTGGACGGGCGATATTAAACGACTTCCCGTCTCGGTGGAAATCGTCTGTCCATCTTAATTCAGTAGTATTATGGGTGGTCTATCATTATATGTTTTATTTCGTCTACATTGTATAGAAAGTATAAAGCAATAAAAAGCTTTCGAAATTTCGAATTTAGTATAAAAGCTTATTAAATTAAATTCTTTGAATAACTTTCATCGGTGAACATTTTTTAAGTTTATTACGCTAAATTCAAGTAGAATATAAAATTTATTAATAAAAAACATACATATATATATGTTACATGTTGTTCATTAATTTGCAAAGTCCAAAAATATTTCCTTTCCTTTCTTTTGAATAAACGTCAAACGAGATTAAATTATTTTTACTAAGAAGTATCAAGTCCCATTGATAAGCTCCAGAATTTTATTTTCAGAGTCCAAAGTTAGTGTAAAGAAGTAAAATGTTTAATAACATCTGAACAGTTTTTGCTGCTGTGATATTAAAACCAAATAAGCTGTCTGTATGTATGTGATATTAACTAGATATTTAATCATATTTCGTACTTTCTCTTTTAACTGCCACTATATTATTTAAAAACTTCTATAAGCATGTTTGCGATACCGAAGTTGGCTAGTTAAAAGTCGCGGAGAAAGTTGGTAAGCCAAAATTATAAGCTTGAATATTGAAATGAGAACGAATTACGAAAAAAAAGGTTTTGTTTGGGGATTTTTTTTTTATGTTTCTGACCTTAACTCTTGTGAATGACAATTTATATTAAATGCCTAATAATTATTTAAAAAGAAGTAAACTTGTATCACCGTTAATTTTTGTGACGCTTCTAATTTTTTATCTGGTTATATTCTTTGTTTTGTCCCTTCCTGTGTTCCAAGTAACGAAAGGATGGAACGCTAGTCCAGTATTATTTATTCAATCTTGGATGTAGATATGTGGGCGGTTGACGCTTTTGCCTTATATAGAGGTTCTTTCACCTTCTACTGTTGACTTAGTTAATAATATTGTTACAATTAAATATAAATATTAAGCTGGTGCTTACTAAACTTTAATTAAATAACTTAATTACTCGAAATAAACACGGGATTAAATACACATCTGGGGATTAAGCAATCCGTGGTGTAGTCGATTCAGTTATAATTTACAAGAGGAATTAAATTATAAGACGTTAAATGTATTCTTTACCTCAATAAGAATTCAGTGGCCGGATATTAAATTACACGAACAATAAAATCGTATTGTATGTTAATACACTAAATAGATTATCTCAGGTTATATTGCATTCGGACAGTATTTTTAAGAGTTTTCCTTGTAATAAATTACAAGATAGTTATTCGATGTCTGTCTGCAAGGAGTCTCACAGGTACGCTCTTATTTATAGAATACCTTTTCTGTAGCTGAACCCCATTTACGTGCTCCAATGAGACCAGTACCTAAAATGGCAGAGGAAATTGTCTTCTCAAGACGTTTTTGTATCGAAATAACAATTCATTATTTATTGAAAATTTATGTTTATGCATAAGCCACGTGCGTACTGCGGTTTCATTGTAGGTTTAGTGATTTTTTTTTAATAACACAATATCATTTTTAACCTGTTACAATCTGTTAAACTTACCTATACATTGTTTCATAACTACCTTCATAAAATTCATAACTACCGAACCTAAACGATAGACGTTCAATGTTATTAACATAACAAAAGTAATCAATCACCTATCCATCATACTATTTAGACACTTAACAAATAACAGTTTAAGGGGCTTGGATATTATGAGTTACTAACTGAATATTTCTTGATCTCAAATTAACTTTTGTATTTAGGGCGGAAATTAAGAAAACGTTTCACTCAAATATTTTGTCTCTAACCTTGCTGAGAATAATTTTGAGATAATAATTATTATATTGATAAATTTATCATAGCCCTGTTAGCAATCATCATGTATGTTATAAAACGAGCAAGTTAAACTACTAATCTTTCTTTTTAAATTAACAATAACACATACTAAGATAAGAAAATAATTAAGACATTAGTCAAGTATATCATGAAGTTAACATTAAATTTAACTTACGAGTTGGCTGTAAAAGATAAAAGCTTTCTCTTTTTGACATAAGGACAACCGGTTTTTTATAAATTCAGGGCTGTTTTATATTTATGTAACAATATTTTATGTCCCAATAGCCTTACGAAAATGTTAAAGGTCATCGAACTTTTTAATATTCAGTATAATTATACTAAAATTATTTAAATAGTTGATGGATAAGGTGCGGTTGGATTTAACACAGAGCATTGTTCGTTCTAACAACAACTATACAGACCACATAAAACTGACTTTTATTTCAAGAGCGTCCGTTCTAAAATAAACTTTATTTCATATAACGGAACGTTTATAATCGTTTATATTGTATTAATGTTTGTTGATAACGTATCACATAACTCCACGTGTTATGTAACCGAGGATTCGCAATTCATTTGGTTTCTACTGAATATAAATTAGACGTACAAGCGAATTTGTATTCTAAATAAGTTTTTAATTACCGCCACATTGTAGGAGGCCGGTGTATAGTTACATTATTTACATAAAATATATCTCTTTGTAAAATTTATTAAACATATGAATATCCATTTCAAATAATGTTTAAATTATAGGTACTATTTCATATGTATTTTTGTTTATTTTGACTCGTTTATTTGGAAGT
Source organism: Danaus eresimus (assembly GCA_018231745.1). NCBI lineage: Eukaryota > Metazoa > Arthropoda > Insecta > Lepidoptera > Nymphalidae > Danaus > Danaus eresimus. The sequence goes on from DVQP01000731.1 coordinate 9,963, forward strand.
GACTCTTGACAAATACCTGATTTGAAAGAGAATAATTTCTATTGAAAAAATGCAATTTTAGCTCAGTCAGTGAAAGTCATAATAAGTGATTTACAGTCGATATTTGTCACGCTCAACTTAGGGACTTAAAATTTTCAATAAAAGTATTTTAATCAAGATTTGCAAAAGCGAACAAATAAGCGATGGCCCAAAGATGAAGAAAAAGTGATTTACTTTCAAAACTTTTTTAATATCGGAAGTTATTTTAAAAACGGAGTAGCTATCTATAATCAAATTCATTTTTCAATTTCATATCACTATTTATATAACTAGTGTTAAAGTAGAAAAAATCTTGAGCCGTGAGATATTTAAGCAAAACGAATGAATGCCAGGAAGTTGATCTCACAATGACGGCAATTGACATTCCTGAGCGTATTCACAATTTCGGAACCATACAATAATAAACCATGACTGATAAAGTTAAACGTATAATTATTTTCTCGTATATTTCGAGATTTTATTCGCATAAAAATGATATTTGACGAGTTTATAATTTTGTTTTATGGATGTATTTAGAGAAACTTACCTTTTATTATAATAAACATCAAAAGAAATTTTATATTTATTTTTAACTGCATTTAACGTATCAAATGACATAGAAAGTCATGTCGTCTGCCTTGCAAAAAAAATTCATTACTATTGTTTGTCTATTAGCAGCTGCAAAAACACCTTTTCATTGCGGTTATAACCGCTGTTACTAACCACCTTTGACATTTAATTGTACAATTATATAGGGTTCAAAGGACGTAGTGTCGTTGTCATTGGAAACTAAAAATGTCCAACGAAATATTTAATGTTTATTAAACTGAAAGTTGGAATAAGAGTTAACACTAAATTTTTTATTATCGCCAAAATTTCAGAATTAACGGCTACTTTGAGCTTATTGAAGTAATAAACGATTGTTCTGTAACGAAAGCGTAAGATATTTTCGTGTTCAATTTTGATTTTTGCGAAAAGTGTCTTTCAAATGTTTTGCACTAAACGAGAGAACTTGAAACATTCGTTGATAGACAGTTACAATGTGTACTTAACATCATTGTATAAAAGCGATGAAACAAAAAGAATATGACAAAGGACACTTTGTTCAAACGAAGGTGCTTATGAACCTGTAAGAATTGCTGAATATTTAAATTTTCTTAATCCTGGCTATGTATTTAGGTGCCTTATCTGTATTCCATAAGTGTGCATCAGTTTCAAGCCAATAATTTGAAATGGTGTTTTTTATAGAGAAATTTTATTAATCTTTTAAATATTTATTGAACTTCAAATACTAAACTATAACGTATTCGTTAACTAAATTAATAAAACATATTTTGTATAAAGAAATCTAAACAAAAAGCATACATGTAAATTAGTATTTATTTTTTCTAAAAGTACTGACTTATTTATGCGTGATTTGACTAGCATGTAGGCTTAAAAAAGCAACATATAAATCCAGTTTAAAAGAAAAATAGACAATAACGTTGACTAAAAACTAAATAAATGTAAATTTTATTCGTGCAAATATTTATATTACTTGTGATTCAAATAAACGTACCGACGTTGTTAAGAAAAAGTTGATTTCAAAGTTTCAAAGTAAGACTTGAGAAATAAGTCTAGGAAGTATAATTATCCGCTTAAAACAATTACTTGTTCAATCAATTGTACTTACAAACTACAACTTAGTGGAAGCCAGTCGGGTTTAGATTAATTTGTTCATTAAATTGTCTTGATAAATTGTCTAATTTTCCACGGAAAGTTGGAGTTAGACTATTTATTTCGTTCGATTTCTATTCTTTTAATATTTCTATCTTATTAAATAAATAACGACTTTTTTAAAATATATATATTATGTTTATTGACTTTAAGTAGTGACAAAAATATGGTCAATTAAAGTCGCTTTGACATTTCGCTCCGCAGACATATAGATGTTTTGTTTAAAATTAAGTACATTAATGTATGTTTTAACTAAAAACAAACATGTTTAAGATATATTCAAACTTAGCGTACTGTGTTAACACATTTCGTCACTAGAGACTGCATCAAATTTACCAAAGGCTTACAATTTAATCGGACGTTAAATTACAAAACCATTGTTACGAATCACATTGTTTACAGAACAATCGCCAAAGAGAAAGTTGCATTGGATGTATTTTTAACCGTCATTTCTCTTTATTAACTGAAATTTTAAACTATAAATTCTAATTCAATGAACCTTTTTTTTTTAGAATCTTAACTATATAATATATTAAAAAGACGATGCTATATTGATATTATTTAAATTAGGAAATTAAACAAAATTAATGCATTAAATCGATGAATAATGCGTCACAAAACTTATTCGCTCTTTATCCTGATGGACTTCTGTTGATGGTACGTTGCAACTTTTGCTTGCCAGTTATGAAAGATTTAATGGCAAGGTAAAATTCCCCTTTTCAGCCCCAACTTGGTCCGTTAGGTTGTTTTTACACTTCTACCGTATAGTTCTTAACTGTCACTCTACCCGTTGGTAGGTAAAATTGAAATAAGTGATTAAATAAGTGGGGTGTCACTTGAAGGCGCCGGTCCAAATGTCACAGAAGTAATCGACACACCACTAGACATATGTTTCTGTATATAAAAAATATCGTTTCGACGGGAAGATGGATGAGAGTAAAGGGACTCTTCTTGGAAGTACAAAGGTACGCTTCGTTTTTCGACGTTATATCATTTCACAAAATTTGTATCGCCCCATTTGTGAACTGCTTGAAGCATGATTTTTAATATACTCTTCCATGGCCTTCTGTCTTTCGAGGGTCTGCCGTACACACTAGGTATACTGAGTATCCTCTACGTTGCCCAACATTGACTTAAACAAACATTTATTAACAACTACGTGTAGTCCCTCAGGAAGCCAGAAATCCAGGCAATCGAATCAGGGAATATGCTATAGCTAGAAAAGTTATCCTCAAGGTTGATTTACCAGACTCTTTTAGTTTACGAAAAGTTACGAAATTTTACGAAATCTCAAGTTAAACAGCATGAGCCTCGCCGTTCTTATATACAGTTCTCCCCGACAAATGAAAATACGTCGTGTACCAGAAAATCCCCAGTCCGGCGATTTCGGTGAAACCGGTATTGTCTCATAAGAAACCTTACGGAATTGTTCAAATGAAAATTTGTCTCCTGGTTACTCTATTGCGATCGGTACATACCGTCATAAGCTATTTCGTCAACAACTGCGTCAATCAGCACCCAAAGAGGTGCAAAATTTAAAGTGTTTAAGGACAGCAGATGTGGATGTATATATACACACATACATACTTTGACGCTGAAAAGAAATTATACTTGCTGCTGTAATCCAATTAAGCAAGATACAACTCGTGTGTAGACTGTACGTCATGGAATCGGGTTCTCCGTTAAGAAAAGTATTGCGGCTCACTAGTTGTCTATTCTAGGTGGATGTGGAGTGGCCAAACAATACTATGCAGACCGTTGGTGTTATAGAAAGGGACTGCAGCGGCTATTCGAAGTTATTTTTTTCTTACAACTTCTCATTTTTGATTGAGTGCATATTAATATGAGATATAAAGTTGTACATGGCCTCGTAATTATAATCCAAAAATAGAGCCTGATTCTCTTCGCTTCGCAGTGGGAATTCGACGTGGAGATCGTGGGAGCGCTTGAACCCACCCAGAGATTGCCATAACATCCAGTCACAAAACGGGACATTTGAGCCACCCTAAAAATATATACACAGTCGGTTGGGCAGCCTATTGATAGCCAATGAGCTACTAATTGAGGCCAGCATTGACAACGGAAGGCTACCGGATAATTCGTTTTTGGATCTTAGACTTTTCTGGCCTAAAATTTAAGAAAATGTTCAGAGCTTTACAGCTTCATGAGACAATTTAGCGGAACCCAACAAATTGGTTGATGATTGGTAATAAGACAGAACCGTCGATGTTAAACTTTCTCACCGAACAAATGTTACATTAGACCAGTGAATTCAAAATAATCTATTTTCGCATGAACGATGGTAGGGGATATATTGCAATTTTAACTTATATATGTATTTGAACGTTGTTCAAATGTCACGTTCATAAATCACAATAACCAATAGTAAGCATTGAACCATATATTTCAGTTTTGGATGCATTAGAGTGATTAAATTGAATGAGTTCTATTGACCACTAGATATTTCTTGTATCAAGAATCCGACGTTGTGTTTATTGTTCAATTGAGCAAAATGTATCTTAGCCCATGTCAACGATTTTTACATATATGTACATGTCAATAAATCTAGTAATAACAGCTTATTATTTATCTTAAGGTATATTATCAGTTATGGAGTGAAACCGCGGGAAAGAAATAGTTTTAAAAATTGTGTAGTACTTTGTATGATATGTATTTGAATAAATGAAAGCATAAAGTAATAGAAATGTCGGTTTCAAAGTTATAAATGTACATTAGAGTGGTTTTGCAAACAATATTTATTTTCTATAAATATTCTCTCCTCCAGCATGAATCATTTCAATTCATGTACCAACGTATTCTCCATGGAATACATTTTCAAACTTTGAAAGGAAGCTGGTTAAAAGTTTCTCAAAATAGACAAACGCAAACAAAACTTGATTGTATGTTATATTTAATTATATAAATTTATTTTCAGACAACAAAGAGTATGACAATTTGATATTGACTTCTATTAGAGGCTTTCATTTGAGGATATATGTTTTGTTATCTAGCTATAGGGTGGATGAAGAATAAAAATGGGGTAAATATGACAGAGGTTATAGTTTTTGGGGAGCTTTATAAGTTTTTAATAATTTCTGTTTGTTAAATATGTTATTGATCTTATATATTCAGTGAATATTCAAACATATCAATCGTTAGCTAAATAACAAAAAAAACACAAAGAGAATGATGCTTTTAATAAATTATTTAAATAAAAACTTATTATTTAAAAAATTCGAAAGCAACCAGCATTTCCTTTAAGACTTCAACACAAGACTTTGTGCTTAAAATTTTGAAAACTTACTAACGTATTGAAGCTTTGCTTTTAAGTACTCGCATAAGTCTTTTAACATCCTAAACTTAGAGAATTGTTGAAAACATTAATAACATCACCTATATGCACTTTATAAGGTATTGATAGGATTTCAGAGGATTTTTTGTATATGTATGATGCATAGCGCGAAATCGATTTAGTGTAAAACTTTTTAAAATATTTGGGTAATCGATTTTTTTATAGCCATTCTCTGTCCATTGCTACCCGGGTGAATGAACCCCGCATTGTGTTGCTCCACTTGACTCAATGGGTTTATTGTGCAGCAATAGATTTTTATTGCAGCGGCTATTTGTACTTTTCTCATACAGCTAAGTGCTAATATGATGTTTCTAAATTAAAAAGTCCCAATAATTTGACTAGTATTGGTCCCTGACGGAAAATGTCGTTTGCATCTCGCATCAACTATACATAGCCTAAATAGATATAAAGCTTGTTTCAGTATCAAAGTTTTTGCTACTATAATAACGTTGCCTTCAAAATCACTAGTTAATAATCGCATGCCCTTTCCTAATAGTCAAAATACATAATACATGAGAGAAAGTTATTCAATTCTAAAATATGTTTGCACTGTTTATTGAATAAAGGTTAAAGCTGTCTCACGAGTCTTTTTTATTTTCTTTTCAAAACTTATTCATCTATGAGCAATAAACAGAAAGATGTGTGTATGTGTTTGTTCAACTATATCTACCGGATTAATTAAGATATACTCTATATACACATAATTAAAGCAACCTAAAGTTATTCTCAGGCTTTTTTTCCTGCACTTCAATAAATAGTAGTATATATGTCACGGGTAATGCCAGGGAGGGGAGTAAACTTAGGTTTACCCGGGTTGACTTGGAATTACTCAAGTTTCCTGGGTGCACTCCGAATAAGAAATGAAACTAATTTTAATTCGGATTTTATCCATGCTCACCTAGGTCTACGTAACTCTGGCTGGGTAATATTAGGCGTTGCATAAACTCGGGGGCACAACTTGCGCGTGCCCGCGTATTGCATCTTATGTAGAAACAATTAATAAAAAATAGTGCATTCCACGATGGGATTAAATGAGCTCCTCGCCCTTATCTCGGCACAAGTACACTAGAAATAAACTTGTGTGAAATTTGTCTTACTCAACAAAAGATAAATGAACAGATTTCCTTGATATTATAAATTTAAATTCTCTTGATCCTGTTCTTAAAGTATATTGCTGTTTATTTGTTAATAGTTATTGTATATTATTAATTATTAACGTTACACTCGTACGTTTTATATATATTCTACTTCTTACCATTAACAGTGTCTATTAAAAAATTCTGAAAGTTAATGAAAAATTAACAAAATACATTTTGAATTCATAATTGTAGTATATATTATAGACAAATATATCATTGCTACTGCTCGTGAAAGGTAAGGTAATGTCTGTAAGTATTTTACTTATTTAAAAACTTAATGTTATTTTTGAATGAATTAACTAAACCTGGGATCAATATTTAGTGACTCGTGTCTATGTCTGTTATTTTTTGCAGTATGTCTTAGAAATAATATGTATTAAATAAAATATACCTACAGTCTATTACAGTATATTTCGCGTCTTACAAGTATAATATTAGGCTAAGTTAATAAGGAATCAGTTTGAAGTCTGTTCTTGTAACTATATTTAAAAGAATCCTTACTTTTCTATCAAAGTATTACTTCTATTACAACTTGTGTGTTTATTGAAGCTTCTAGTAGCTTTTATTCAGAATGCAAAAAACGCTTCCTTTGTTTAAAAGTAATTCTCATTTAATTTAAAAATTTAATTTGTTGTTATTCTTTTAAGCCATAAATCTAAGAATTTTTATTAAGTTCTGTATCTTTTGTAAATTCTTTGTTTGTTCACATTTTAATTAGAAGTAGTAACCTATACTACTATACAACGACTAATATATTTTAACACGCGTACAATATAAGCCTTATAGCTAATAAACCTCGTAAGATTGGTTCTTAAATTAATATTGACTCCTCAACTTTGTTATGAAATCAAGTAATGTTATGGGTTATGAAATCTTATATATTATATACTAATCAACATATATATATATCTTTAAAAGTATTGCTAAGTTTTTTATGAATAAAATGAGAAGTGAAATTCGAAATTATATATTTAGGTCGTAAAGTAAGGAAACATAAAAGAAAAGAAAATAGTATTCATCCATTGAATAAAGCCAGCTTCTAAAAAGAGTAATATTTAATTAATTTATTTTAAATAATATTTATTTATTGATAACAAAATGTAATAAGAAGAGGAAGCTTTAAACAAAAATATTCTTTTCTTATCGCTATCTTTTTGATGAACTGTCCTAATGTGTGTTTAATGTCAATATCTTAATTATTGTTAGAAAATTATATTATTCCTTTAATGTATTAAATATAATTTTCGAAGGAATTAATTTGCAATGAAAATAAATACGACTATATCTTTGTTAATACAGCTATTTACATAGATTTCTTATGAATGATGACTGAATATAACGTCTTTAGTGAAGGCGATTAGGAAAATGGGAGGGAAGTGTTAAGCAATTTCAAAAGCTTACTCGGGTCTTTGATTAAGACGTAGTGTAATTGGAAGTTTGAAATCTGCATAATACATACTCGCACTTTGAGTTCAGGAACTTAAAATATACGGACTTCGAGAAAGGCTTCATCCTAAACTACATATATATATATATATCTATAAAACTATTTTAAAATAGGGTATTCGGATCATATTAATTTTATCTGCAACATAAACATTATATCCAATTAAATTTAATTATAAACAAAAGTTAAACTAAACCGTAAAGAGGTAGATAAATTTCAATAGCATTATCCAAAGATAGTTTTACAACACCGGAAACTGTTAAACAGCCACTAGAAGTCTAAAACAGAACTGATTATAATGAAAGTCTAAGTACGGGCGCTAAACGTACCATTAGTGTGGAATGAGTGCAGCCGGGAGTCTGGGCGTCAGACAACTTCTAACTACCGCTGTATTTCTCTTATGACTTGTTTGTGTCTGGAGTCACACAAAAAAAAACTCCTTCGTAATATATGCTTACTAGCTATTTATATAATCAATGACTTCTTATTATGCGCAACAAAATTAATTTGAGTCAAAATTTATAGAATTTAAGTAAATTAAAATAGAAGTTTGATATTTAAATATGCAGCAATTCAACAAGAAACATGATTCAATTATCATTCATTCTAGTCTTAGCCTTTGATTACAGTTAGTGTCGTTAATATATGAAACATACAATGTTAGTTATGCGATGCTATCCAATGAAAACGGAAACCAAAGCAGAATTAATCCGATGGTTAAACAAATACAAAATCCTAAATTAAATTGCTCGGCATTATCTTATATTTACGTTTGTCTATGCCATTGTCTATAGCCAACGAACGAACGAAATTTTAACATTCTTCACTATTTAATAAAAAAATAGTTAAGGTGAAAAATTCGTGTTTGATTTTAATATTGCCAAAACTGCCTTCCAGCTTTTTTGAGGAATTCAGTTTTTTGCTCCCTCTACTCTTGAATTTTTTGTGACAAAGGCTGCCTGTTACTGTAAAAAAATATTTCAGTGGAACAAGGCTATGAGCAAAGCGTGACACTTTTGAATATATCTAAAATCTTCTGTTTTCGTTTTCAAATTTACACTGGTACCTAGAAGGAGCCCCAGAGCTATGTTATGTGGTCTGCCGGTAACCTTGCCTCATTCATTGCTCTAAGCTTGATTTAGGGCGACAAACAGGAAGGCTGGCGTAGAGCCAGAAGTAAAGGATGACCAAATACAGAGAAATTATCTATTCGCTTAAGATAAAAGAATAGCTGATATGCATAAATTGTAGGTGTTCATTGTATAAGACGTTATTAATGAAGTGTAGCCAAAACTTACGCAGTCATTTTTCTTTGTTAATATTGTATCTAAAAGAGACAATCTAGAATATAGAGATGATGTAGTCCCATTATTAAAACTTAAAGTCTTCCACGATACATAAATAGTGGTCTAAAAGTAATGTAATGTGGGATGGGACCAGTGTCATCCATCTTCCTAAGCCTGATTTAGCGCGACGCGGGCAGGCTGGCAAAAAGCCAGTGAAGGGTAGATGAGCAAACACTGCTTTTATCTTTTAGGTAAGAGGGAAAGTTTTTGAGGTAGTTCCTTATAGCTCAAAGAGAAGTTTAGCCAACTAATATATGTATTTTAATTATCTTTTATGGGGTGAACTAGGGTTACTACAATTAAACCTTTTTAAAATATATTGATGACTATATTTTTGGCAAAAACTCTTATCAGATAAAAAATAAATATTTTAGAACAACTTTTAAGCGCTTTATTGTTATTGGCCAAGTAAATTAACAGTGTGTAGCAGGCTTTATTGGATATCGTTCTTAGATATGGATTGGTTTAGGGAAATTTTAACAGATATCAATCTTTTTTTGCACAAATAATGATTACTGTTTCCGGGGTTTAGCCATATAGTTTTACTTCAGTTTTTATATTTAAATCTTAGTTTTGGACTACTTAAAACTCTAATAATATAACCCGATAAGTTTTGGATGTCTTTATATTAAATCGCGTAGTTTAACCGTTACTTAAATCGAAAGATAACTAGGAGAGAACCTAATACTTAACAAATTGGCTGAAAACGTAAACAATTTAAAATTTAAATTCATTTGATTTAAGCGAAATTGCTCGAATGCTGTTATGAAGTTTTTGATCATTTATGTAAGAGATTTACAATAGAGATAAGGTATATGGGAATATGGTATGGTATTTATAAATAACATTTTGGAA
>DVQP01000732.1:0-19833 GCA_018231745.1 Danaus eresimus
TATATATATATATATATATCTGAATTCATTGTCCTTATTTATTGAAGATAACTAAAAAATATAAGATTTAAATATCCATCTTCGACATGACTTCGTCCCAACAGACTTGAGGAATATTTGAAAATTATATTAATTTTTTTTAAGATAAATTTATCATGTTAATATCATAAACTTTAGAACCTTTGTTAATTTAAATGGATCATAGAATAGTATTGTTTAACCAACTATTTAGCAGTGAGTGCTATTGTGTGCGCCAAAGATTTGTATCCTCCCTAATTATAATTTTTATTTCATTTTCCGTACATTGAATATATAGTAAAATTTTAATCATTGACTCCATCTTTGTAAATTTTAAGTGAATTTGTTCCCAAAATGCAGTAGCGCTATCTGTTGTATAAACTACGGAACTAAATGTTTGTGAACTTATATAGCTTACATTAATCGTGAAGCCTTTTAATTTAACTGTAATTTAATATTGAGGCTAAGCTAATTAAGAACTAAGTCACTCGAGGCAGTATATTATAAATCAACTGTAGGAGGAAGTTAACTTTAAGTTATAAATGAAATCAATCAAATTATTTGGTGTCTTACACTGAAGAACAAGTTTAAACGATACTAAGAAATGTGTAGATAAAATCTGCTTGAATTGTATTTATGTTGGATAGTGTAAGATTATTGGAATATTGCTCTATCCCTAAGAATAAGATTAATAGTGATTTTTAGAAAAAAGTGATTTTTAAAGAATGTTTGTACTTAAAGACCTATAGAATTACACTATACCGGTAAGATATTTGAAAAAATAATTTATTATGCAAAATAATTAACTGTCTAGGTGCGTTCAATATAAAATGTACGTGTAGATAACGGTTAGTTTCATTAGAATGTGTAAATGACGGAGGCGAAAGACGCATTTAATGAGTTTTAATTGATTTCTAAGAAGGTAATCGTGTTTCATTATTACCAATTCCCTAATTTAAAAGAACATATCCACTATGATTTAAATCCTAAGAACTACATGAAACATAACAATAGTAATAACTTGAAATCATTTGGATGCACTTATTATACAAATATAGATTTTTTTTTCTATTTATGTAAGTTTTTTATAACAATAGTGTATACAAATAAACGATATAACACGCGGTTTTTAATATTTTACCCGACTCTCCGATTACTTTTCAGCAATTGATTTTATTATGCCATTTCTTTGTTTGAAATATTCTATAATTCCAGTAATAATATTACACTATGTCAACTTTATCACTTATTGAACGAACTATAATTTTGAATATCGTGTAGAGAAAGCACTTAGAATCAACGTTGATAAAGGCAACACGAGGCGAATGTCAAGTGTCACTTGTCAGTTGCTCCTATTTGCGTCACTTGCTGCCAATGACTTCTCTATAGTCTCGATACTGCTTTGGATGCAAGCAGAACGCAGTATCTTGAAGTTTTAAAAATATAGAGTTCAAGTTGCAATTTATTTTAGACCATTTATTTTGCCAGTACTATATTGGTATAGTTTTGCTTAAGTGTTCTGCGTGTCCTGTTGATATACAATTGAAAAGCTTTATGTGCATTTCACATATTTGTGTTGTAACAGATGGATATGTATAATAAGCAATATAAAATCCTAGAGCATATTTTTGCGACGGCGTTTAGACAAGACATATTTTTATATTCGCGAATTTTAAAGCGCGTTGTGATAATAGAGCTTACGGTTCCTTGGGAAACCAACATCCTCAAAGACTATGCTGTCATGATCAACAAGTATTACAAGCTTATTAGCAAACTCAGTAAGCAAAGGTTCGTTATAAATCTGTACGTGGTAGAAGTAGGAGCGAGAGATATAACAACTAAATCTCTCTACAACATGCTTAAAGACTTGGGTCTGTCAAAAACTAAAATGAATTTCTTCTCGGAACGTTCGTCGAAGGCAGCTATTGAAACAGCATACCAACAAATTAAATAGTCCCTTTATTTATGATCTAGAAGGTTTGTTTCAAATTTGGTTAGGTAGAGAAAGGAGCTTGGACCGTGGAGGTGAGTTATATAGTTTTTTTTCAGATGTTTATTTTTGTGTATTTATAGGTATTAGTATCACGATAGAAAGACAATCTAAGCTTGAACATGTTCAATTCTATTCTTAGAATCTTGATTATTATATAACTGTAAAAGTGTTTTATATTTTCCAATTTATTCTCGTTCCATTTGACCATGTATGAGAAAACTTACGGGAAATTAAAAATTCCTTGTCTTTTTTTTTGGGTTTTTTTATTTATTGAACATCAATAAGGTTCACGAATTATAATTTAATACATTGTCAACACACAACAAAAATACAGCATCATATAATTCGTTACATACTCAATATTCATTAATATCACATCACTCTCAAGCACCCTGAGTTCATTCTTAATACAGAATAAATTGAAAATGGTAAATTACTATAAATATTTTTAACTCAACTAAACTTTTAATACCAATAGGTCTCCTAATACCTTGTAAGGGATAAGCTCGAAACTGAATAAGTAGAGAATTTAATAGTAGTAGAGAGGTTTAAAGTTTATATAAAGTGGTAAAATAGAAACAGTAAGATACTTAAAACGTCTTAGATATATAAATATTTAACATCAAGTATTTCATACACAATTTGTAGAACATCCAATATTTTAACGTTACTAAATGCATGCGGTTACATCTAAGCAATAATGTCCTTTATTTCGTTTAATGCTTCATTCACTATTAATTTGTTTTGATTTTTATTCTGCTTTTACTTTTTTTTTAACATATCGAAATGTCATAAAACTTTCAATATGATGAAAGAAGGCTAAACCAGGGGCGTGCAGAGATTTGGGGTTGGGTTAAGCAGAATATGTTCGAAAAAAAATACAAATTTTCAAAATTGGTAATATTGAAATCTAAGACGTTCGTGAAAATTTAAATGAAACTTTAATTTTTAACCAGCAGAATAGATACATTATGTGAAGACGTATCTAAAATCTAAAATTTAAACGACGATTGATAATGTACTCGTAATTAATTTCGTTAAAAACACATCACTAGTACAGAGCTCACAACTATAGTATTCCATAATTAGTTGATAAATACACTCATTAGCTAATTTATTCACTTGCGCTTAGAAAGACAATAGTAACAAAATGGCGAAAAAAATATTGGAACAGCAAAACAGCAAATTAGATTTATCTTGACACTTGACATTATCCTTAATTCTTAAAATCTTGACACTTGACATTATGCTTAATTTCATTTGATAGTTTCTATGACTTTTTAAACGAGTAGGGTTAAGGAAGCAGTTTCTTTCGAACCCCAAAATATGCATAATTTTTACACACACACATACAAATGCTTCCTTTAATCAAATAACATTTTAAATGTGTGTTAACATTTGTATTTCTTAATGTATGTTTAAATGTATGTGGGTAGGAATTCAACAATATAGATTTAGTTTAGGGTAAGCTGTGCCTATTATGCATCTATGATGTGCACGCCACTGGGATAAACGAAGGATATTATTAAAAACGTCAAAATCACGTCGACACGTGCTACATCCCGACAATTATCATTTGACTGATGTTACAGTTATCGCAGGTTTAAATACTACTTTCTAATTATGAAATATACACTCAATAAAAAAAGGTTGTTGTTAAAAGTTACCTAAGGTAACAGTTTGATATTATTTAAGGGATATTTTTTTATTTTTTTTAACATTTCTCATTAATTTTTTAATAAGGAGTACATTAATATTACTTCTGAGACTGGAGAAGCACCTACATAATAAGCAGGATCTGTTTCAATTTTGGGAATTTCCAAGGTTATGTAAATATTTTAAATCTTGCTACAAAATATTTTCTATGTAATATATTTAAATCCAATTCTCTGAAATATAACTATTTTTCTTAATATCGTAGCTGTAGTAAGAAAATATATCTTTTGAAGATTTATTTGATGTAATTTTTTGTATACAAAATATGTATTTATTCTTAATAAAAAACCGCTTTATACCAATATCTGTTCTAAATCAGTGTTCGATAGAATGCCGAAAACTTATCTCAACAATATCGTACTACCCATTATAATTTTCATTGACATAAATTTGTTTTTTTATTTTTTAGAGTTATTTAATATACATTTACTTAAGATAACCTCCATCTAAAAGTTGCAATTTTAAAATAGCCTGATTGGTAAGATTTCGAAAACTTTTAACCGTACCCATGCTTAAACTGTTGTTTCTATCATTTCAATTATTTCAATCGGCTCAGAGCGCTGCCTCCTTTGCGGTGCCACGTGAATCTCGGGGTAAACCACCATCCGGGACGAGTGTTGTTGCATGCAGCATGAGGGTATTGGGACTGAATCATCGCAAAGCACTTCGCAGCTACGTGAAAAAGATTGTCAAAACCATTTTAAGCAAACTACGAATTCTACTTTAATCTATCGCACTTCTGTCATATACTAGCTATGACTTACCTTGAGTCTCATTTATAATTTATTTTATTATATGAAATAAGTTTAAATCATAGTCACTTTTAAATACATAAGTATACCTCGTATAATAATTATTTATTTATTTATATTTCTTTTATTCGCAGCTTGCTTTAAATATAATTTTGTTCATATTATTATGAATAAGTAAAATATCATTCTATTTAGAAGCTTCGTAACCAACTCATTACTTTGGTAAGTGCCTTACCAGTCAGTCATTTCGACAAAGCATTCGCAATCCAACGAGCAGCACCGGTGATGTACATCAATTCTGGGCTTGCAACCACATTCAAGTCTCGTTGTCGGATTTCCAGCAGAACTAAAAAACAATGCTCTTTTTGTGAATATCATGGGAACAATTCTGTCATTACTACACCTTTATATCAGTTATTTTAGATTTCGCATTTGCATTTAACATAATTTCCCCTATTTGGTAAAACATGAATGGCTCTCTATTAATAGTGTAATTTCGCATTTACGCGTGGATTTCAGAATTGATATAAGAAAGGGAATAATCATGCATACTTGAACAAAATACATTTGGCAACTAACGGAAACGGGCATCTAAACTTTGAGACACGTTTCTTTAATACAAATACAAGACAACTTTGATGCCGTGTTCCAAATCATAATTTTTGTATAAATTATAACCTATTTTTCATTATAATGTCTGAACTCCGTCATCCGAAAGTTTTATTAAAATCTGTTAAGTGGTTTTTTCGTAATGAAGCAATAAACAACCATAAACTCTCACAAACTACATCATTTATAATATTATTTAGGCAAATGAAAAAAACAGGAGTGGTGCCTCCCACTTCGCTTGCGGCAAACAAATATTTTTTTAATCTTTTACTATTTAAATCTTGTATTTTAATTCGAAGTCCTAAAATACGAATAGTGACAGGGAGAACATAGTCTTGTAATGCTTAAAATAATCATAGTACGAGGTGGTGTTTAGTTACTCTATACGAAAGAAGGGTGGCGGTGGGACACTATCCATGAGCTCGACAGAGAGAAGTTGATTTACGACTTGGGGTTTCTTATTCACTGGACGTTTCCATGAGAAGAATTTCCAAAATCGAAGAGCCTGAATCTTGCGTTTAAGGGTCTTGCGCACCTGTAAGGAGAAAAATATAAAATATTATAACAGTTTTATTCCAGATAATCATCATTTTTTTAAAACTGACCTCTCCATTGAAGAGACAGTAGAACAGTGATAAGAAGCATCCTTGAAATGATCTCAAAAAATGAGACACGTAAAGCCAGAGAGCAAATTTCCAAGTCGATGAATAGATCGATATATCGATCATATTCAAAATATTGATGATTCCAAGTAGTGGCGTTAGGATCATGACCACCTTCACTGAAGTTCTAGAATATGTAAATCATAAATGAATTAAGAGTAAACAGAATGTAACTTAATCATAGCTTGTAGACTTACTTGAGCTTTTTAATTTCAGTATCACCTACGTATAATTTTGAATATAATCTCTTTAATATGAGCACTAATGTGACCATATTTATCTGAAATGTAGATTTTTAAGCAAGCCATAGCGTCCTGTAGTAATAAAGGGTAAACGTTTCTTATCAAACTGCGATATGTAAACACTCACCATTATAACCACAAATCTGGGTGCCTGCATTATCCAGTAGGTTGGCTCAAAGTTGTAACCGAACCAGCAACTAAAAATCGCATTGAGGTCGTAGAGAATTATTAAGTTTGTTAGAAAAATATTAGTAGTAGTAGTAGTTAGTATTATTTTCTATATTGTTAGTGTATATTGGATCATTATTCATTTTTTTCTATGGCTTCGTTCGCACTAAAATCAAGCAATAGTTGCAAAAGTTAACGTTAGTAAGTTACCCTTTAGGTCTGCAGCACTCCTAAAGCGACTCTATCGCCCACTTTGGGAAAGGCTGCTTTATACAAATCGTAAAGGCTTGTGTCTTTGGAATGGTGATAAAATAAAATTTTCAGTTCATGAAACATGAAAAGCATATTTTTTTGGACTATATTTTAGTACTATTTAATTTTTGTTAAAACATAAATTTTAAAAAACATAAACATTAAAAGATTTTAGATCAAAGCTTCAGAATTACTGTAATGGAACGTTTATATACTTACGTCAAAAGTTTTACCCTTCATTATCACAAAAAGTGATTTGAAAATAATTTCTCATAGACATTCAAGACATTAATTGACTACCTTGATAGAAAAATTGAGGGTAATTTTCATCTTTATTAATAAATAGGGACATTACAAATCTCAAGCACTATTCAGTCGAAATAAAAAACATTTCATTTTAAGTCATAAATCAGTTATTGACTGCAAATAAAATAAATTTAGTTTAATATTTTAATGTTAATCGGTACACAAATCACATTTGCCATTTGTTCGACATTAGTTAGGTTTCTACATTAAGAGAATAATTTTTTTCCAAGTCTTTTAAAGAAGCTGTAAATAAATTTTATTTCATTAGGCTTGCACAAAAACTACGCGTATATATTACCATAAAGAAAGCCACAGTATCGATTTGAATAAACAATCGAAAAACATGACGGCTATTTGTAAGGTTTGTAATAAACCTATTAGTAGACAAACTGTAACGTGTAAAATTGAACCAAAAAAAAAAATGATGATCCAATTGATTCCATGTTTGTTCTCTTTTTTGTTTATACAATTCATCATAGAAGCGATTTTCGGCTGCTGATTCCTTAACAATAGAAAATTTTAGTTTGTGGTTTTCGAAGAATGGCGAATATAAAATATTAAAGAGGTTATAATCAAAACTCACGTTTGTTCATCTCTTATATCTAATAGTTTACGCATATTCCTATTTCCCTATTAAAATTTTCAATCCTTGATAAATATTAACCTTCTAAACTATTTTACCTATAACTAGTTTTATGGAATAGAGAAATCAAAATCCTATTCCATTAATTTAATTCCATAGACATAAATAAATTCCGCTCCCAAAATCCAGAAAATATGAAATTAATTTCATACACATTCGTTTGTTGTATAATATTGTTTTTCGATTATTTTTTTGTAATACAAAAATTAGGCCTCAGTAGAGAAGTGGAAACAATTATATTAATTTTGATAATGTCACAATTACAGCTTGCTCGTTTAAAATTTAACGCGTTGTTATTACATAAGGAAATAAACTTATGTGTATTTGATAAAGTCTTTCTTTGTATGATATAATTGATATTAGGTCAGCAGCTATAGATAATAATAATTTATTACATATAGCTGCTGACATAGAGATTACTCCTATTTTGTCATGTAATAACACTATATTAGTAAAGAAGGAGCTATCTGAAGCGACACACAAGTGACTTGGCAACATAACAGTTTGGTTAATATTTCTATCACTTTTGTTATTAGTAAGCTTTGTGTTAGTAATTAGTATATATACATATTCCAGTTTATACAAGAACCTTAATATAATATACATGAAATTCACAATACTTATCTTTAATCGCGAGATATACAATTCACATTACATTACCTTTACGAAAACCGTACTCACTCATCAACATGATTAGGCTTGGTTGTAAAGGCCCAGACGGTAGTGAAAAATATTGTCACTCCCCAAGCGAACCAACAATAAATTTTGAAATCGAAAGATTTCATGATTTTTTTGGAGATCAAATATCGCAGATAAATGCCTTCAATGAGCATCCAAGCGAACATCGCCGTGCAGGTACATTCCATTATAACGTAGCATGTTTCGCAAACTATCGGCTGAAAACAAAACGTCATTAAAGTTAAAATTCATGTAACACTTTTTTTTTTTTGAAATAAAATCTGTTATCGCAAAGATTCTTATACAGCCAGCCAAAGTTGCGAGCAAATGTTTTTAATGGATAAAAAAAATATTATTACTACATACTAGATAAATTTTTCGCTATAAGAAGTTTTAAAATACAAAAAAAAGCAGAAAATCCCTAAACCTCAGCTGAGAGCAATCAATTAAGAACTGGCAGTTATGCATGTAAGGCATCTTAGCAAATACGGATAGATAAGCCCATCCAAAATAATTGAAGTAATTTACAAGTATTTTAATACTAATTACAAACATTTCGTTTAATCTAAGTTATAATTCGTTTGGTTTATAAATACAATAAATTCGCATAGCGTTATTATTACATAATAATTACATTTAAACATAAAGCAATCAATAAGAACATGTAGATAATGAAGAACCTTGAATCTTTTTTATTCGCTACAGCAGTGATGCATTTTAGGTGATAGATGAACTTAAGCAAGGTTGTTAGGTTATGTAAAATGAGTTATGTTTACCGCTGTAAAAATTATGATATGTACACGTATATTATTTCATTAATTATATTTATTGGTTACCGTGTGGGAAATTCCATATCGGACGTTAAAAAGTTGGTCGAGATAAATCACCAGACGGCTTAATGTCTGAATTGTCATGGCCGCAAATAAGTTCATGTGGATTTTGTTGCGAGTGTTTTGAAGAACCCTGGCGATGGAAAAAAGTACTTAGGTGTGTAAAAAATAGCGTAATGTGTTCAGGAGTTCGGTCTAAATGTTCCCATATGCTATAAAAGTCGATGTAGAGTATCAAATATGAAAAATAGTTGAATTTGACGATAGGTTCTCACTTGATGTGTAGCGCTAATTTTTATTGATAGACAACTTGCCTGTCTCGTCTATGAACTTGTTTGGACAGTCCGAATAGTACTTATTATAATTTCAAATTAAATTTATTTTGACCTTAAAAAAGGCACTGATATAGCAAACTAAATTTACTCACGTGAAGTATGTAAGTATGTAAAGAGAAGTTGATAGAAAAATGAAGGACACGATGAATCCTACTATTTCCATATAGCGGGTTCCTAGTATAATGCTGTATTTGTCCTAGAGAAGAAATATATGATTAAGAATAGCACTAACGTAGTTTTTTGTCTGGAAGAAGAATGATATAATCCACTTCGATCTCATTAAAGCCCAGAAAGCGCTGTAATTCTAACCGTCCTAAAACATGCTGAATGAAGAGCCGGTTTGTTGTCTAAGATTCGGTAGAAACCTAACTGCAATGAATAATCTTGAAACAAATGATTTCTTCCTAAAATTATATAAGTATATTACATACTGAGATTATTTCTATTTAGTAAATTATGAAGACATAATATAATGACATGTACAATAGGACACGCCTCCTTAATACTTGTCGCTGCGCAAAGACACTACTTACTTTGTTCAGTAATCGCTCTTAATCCAATAGATTTAAGGAGTATTTTTTAAAAACAGAAACAATAATCGTCTCATGGTGAAGATTTATTTTTCTGTCAAACATTAAAATTAATACTTTTGAATATAAGCGCCAGCGACAAGATTCAACTTTTAGGTAAGCGTGTCGGTTGCTAAAATTGGATACAGAAAAATGTGCTTCAAAACTTCTATGTAAGAGTTAAAAGAAAGAAAGATAGAAAAATAATCGATACAATAATATATATTAGTTGCAAATTTAATTGTCCCTTGTACTTGAATAATAAAAATAGTAATGAAAATTTTGTGAAGCAATAAACATAGAACGATCGTTTCAATGGATTTTCACAAATATTGCATCAAACACTGTAGCTTGCAATAATTTCTAGAGAGATAATTATTTTTTGAGGTTTTTATCATGACCAAAAACATTATTTAATACCTATGATGAATAAGATTGTCGTTGTGCTGGGAGCAAAAGTAAAAGTTCTCCCACATATAATAATAATATAAGAATAGTGCGAACGAAGGTATTTAGGACTATCAAATTTTTCAAATTAATACTGAATTATTTTATACGTTATGGATGGACTATGATTTGGTGAGTAAAACTTTGTGTTTAACAAATATAGGTATATAATAACACTGGAGGCCGTATTAAATTTGAAATTGAAAATTTTATATTACGTTCCTCTTGTACGTATTAAAAATATATTTTCTTTTAGAATAAATTGAAAATTTAATCAATAAAAGTAAGACGAAATGCAGAATTACCAGTTTTTAAATTTCAAGTATTTGTTTTTCAGCTGAAGCTTGGAATTTTCTTTTATCCATAATCATACAAAGTTCACACATATGTGTAGAATGTAGAAAATAAATATGAATTATCAATGTATAAGTATTTGTTTCTTAAATTTATCTAAGACGAAATATTAATTTTCTAGAAGCAATAATCCGGATGTCTCCGTTAGCGCCTTCAAGGTCACTTTCATGGTTTTAATGATAATTGCTGTCTTATGACTGCCTGTTGATGATATCCACATGAATATGCGTTTTCAATTCAGCGTTATATCTATAAAAATAGTTCCTGTCAGCAAATTTCCTCGACAAAGAGAACGGCATCCATCATAATATCATAGACGTTTATAACAAAACAACTCTTACCATAAACTGTTTGGGGTTGTAAGCTGTGCCTTGAAATATAATTAATAAACTCTATATCATTCATATAGATAGACCGACGCAGATGAGAAGATTACAAGAAAGGAGATGCAGATGCAGGCCGATATAAACCTGGCACAGAGTCGAGCGGTGTAGAGACGGTGGTGGCAACAGTTACTCGCCCTGGTCACGTCCTTGACCCATGTCCTTAACCTATCCTTGACTCACAGCGATAGACAGAGACAGAGATAGTGTGTTTAAATAACATTAAATTGATAATTTTCTAACAAAAAGTGGCAGGCGGACAGTTTCATATCAACATAGGAAAAATAAGAACCGAAGGTCTGATATATTGCAATTGCCTTCATATATAGGATGTGTCAAATTCTAGCAATTAATCTTAATGTTCCATTTTGTGTATTTTTTTTCTTATATTTTTCTAATTTCATTCTCCTTACATTGGATTGTTGTTAAGTTAAATTTATTTCTCTTATGCTACTGAAGTACGGAGACAAAACCGATTTCATGTGCTGGTAAGTCTTTTGACAAATAATATCATCTTTGGCGACTTCTGTCACTAAAGTCCGCTACCATCTGACTATACGGAACAGCGGTTTTAAGTTGAGATCTCTCAGAAGGTGGATTTTCTCTATCTCGAGCTGATGCGTAAACGTTTTCTTTTATTATCTTAAATTTTCATCAAACGGATATATAAATAGTGCTGATTGTTAATATTTCACATTTTTACCACCCGAGATAACAATATTCATCATCATGATCAACATCATTATTCTATTGGTACCCACACCTGAGCAATGGACTCTTCTCATGTAGAAGGTTACAGCATAAATCAACATGATTTCTCAAGAATGATTGGCAAATTCGAATTTATAATTTGAATTATAAGTCTAGGTTTCTTCGTCATGTGTTCCTTTCCCGCCTGTTAGTTGTGTCTTAATTGCCAGGTTTTGAATTTCATTAATAATAATTATATTCATCGTCATAATCATCAGCTTAACGGTGCCCACTGCTGAGTAAAGGCCTCTACTCACAGGGAAAAGGTTTGAGCATAAATCACCACGCTTGTTCAAGACGGGTTGGCGATTCCAAACTTCTAATTTGAAATTACATGTCCAGGTTTTCTCACGATGTTTTCCTTCACCGTCTGTCAGTGGCGTCTTAACACTCTTAGAAAGTACATATGAATAATTATATTAATCAGACGTAATAATTATTCAGACATATAGTCGTGGTGGCCTGGAGGTTAAAGGCTCACCTCTCATGTTTGAGGGCCCGGATTCGAAACCTGCAAAGTACTAAGATAATTTTTCCTAGTCATGTGTACTCTCTATGAGTAATTGGACACCTGACAGACGGTGAAGGAAAACGTCGTGAGGAAATCTGAACTTATAATTTCAAATTATAAGTTTGAATGAGCAAGCGTTGTGATTATTGCTCAAACCTTCTCCACAGGAGAAGAGGCCTTGCTCAGCAGTGGGTACCGATAGGCTGATGATGATGATGATAATGAATAGCGCTTAGGCCGGAGGTATTATGAGACATTCTAATCTAGTCTTACCGGCAAGACGACATTCATATTACTTATAGATTTTGGTACCCAAACAAGAATTGCTTTTTTATCCAGTTTAATCTTTCATACCTACTTCTGCATCCACGAGACCATCTCGGTATAGGTTTTAGTTGCTCGAGTGTCCAGCATACAAAATAAAACCGTGAATCCGCTTCGCGAGCGCCCGGCTTGCTTTCATGAAGTAACCGTGTTCCTATGAGAATGACTGGGGTAACTTATAGCACAAATAAGACATGTTCGGATAGAAAGGTCCACTCTGTGTTTCTTGTCATTATGAAGGTTGGGCGCCGTCTCCTTTCCGGAGCAGATTTCTTGAAGCTTTTCCTGTGGCCTAGCTGAAGACTTCTAAGTATTGCTTAATCTTCGAGTTTATTAATGAGAGATTAAGATTTAAAATTCCATCCCCTGTTCAGGACGACGTTCTCAAAGTGGAAAAAAGAAGACCTGCGCATCATATGAAGGTTGGGTTCAGCTAATAGGTTGCTCATGTGAATTTTTTTAGTATTCCCAGAATACTTAATACATGAAAAGAAATATTTATACGTGGTGGTCACCACCATAATTTTATTCCTTTTATGTTCCGGTAAAGACCTTTTTAATATCCGTCAATTGGGCTGTTTTGTGAGTGACCTTGAACTGCTATGTTGAGTTCTGGCTTGACATTGTTAATGTGCGTTTATACGTATCTTTTCATTAAGTTACGCTCGTGAACAAAATTGTGAAAATTAGGAATTAACACTAGCGGAAATGGACAGAATTAATATCTTTGACTTATAATTACTATTTTTTTTTTTGTTATAATTTGTAATAATTTCTGTATATATGTCCGAACAAAAACAAAGCTTTACTATTTCAAACTAAAACATTTTATGCTGACCAAATTTTATCTTAGTTAGATATATTAAAAAATATATAGGTATATATTTTTATTGCAATATCTTTTTATGGAGTCGGATTCAGAGACGTAGCGAGTTCAACGCTACCGCAGCTCGATATTTAAGTTTTTTTGGTCTATTTTCCAAGGAGGAATAAATTAAGATATACAGGAGCATGATACTAAAGACCCATACCTTATCCGGTTCCGCTGTAGTCGGAGTTATGTTCTGCTGCGCTACCGTCTCTTCTTGCAACATGTCGAATTGTATTTAGTTTAATAAATAACTTATAAATAAGTTCAAACTCGATCAAAGCTTTAATATGGTTAAATTAAAAAACAAAAAAAAAATCTATAACGCCTTATGAAAATAAAAAGTACCTAACGAGTAATACTACAAACAAAACAGAGAGTAACTTCACAATAAGATAGTTAACGAGATTGAGCACAAGTTAGTACTACGCGCGACGTCTGTACCGGCCGGGGGCTGAGCATCAACTGAGATGAGAGGGATGCTGGGCGCCGGACTCACGCAGGCGCGTCACGAGCTAGACCCAGCGGGAAATAGTTTTCTTTACAAACTGCGCATTGCAGCCTCGTGTGCAACAGGAATTGATTAACGGCTCTACATAAGCCTTATATAACGATACAACCTTGAAATATACAATTTAGAGGATTTTACATTTCTCTTCATTTTATGTATGTAAATTGAAGTAATGGGAAGAAATTGAAAATATTTAATTTTTAGACAAATATTTATGAAATATAAAAAAAATATTATATTTACATTTAGTGTTCTAGCTATTGGAATTTCGCATGTCCGTAATTTTTTCAATTAATGGCTTTAAACGTAGATTTTCTGAAAAAATACAAATAATTATTATTTATTACGAAGTTTGAACGTCTGAATTTTGTCTGAATATGTGTTATATGAGACAACCCGACTTTCCCTGGACGGAAACAAACTCCTTAATATCTTGGCCAGCTCAATAAATCTAGACGTTCTACCTTCGGTATTGTTTGACAGATTCTTTTATTTGCAATGTGGAAAACTTTAGCATATATATTGAAGACACAAAATTACTCTCAGTACCACAATCTCATTTTCGTTCTATTGAAATGAGAAGTTTAACTGGAATTAACTGGAATTAACTGGAATTATCTGGAGTGGTCACTATCAAGTTTTTTGAACTACCGTCATTTTCAAACACTCAAAACCAAATGACAGATGTACAGACGTATTTGATATAAAATTTCCTACAAAATGATGCTGACTTACTAATTTATAACGTTGAAATGAAAACTTCTTCATTGTTCTTTTTCGAATCCTTTCAGTTGCGTTTGACTAACTTAAACAATAACTCGCTCATACTAACCATACCATATAGTGACACGAGTAGAGATTTTTTAAATTGAATTGAAATTCCAGTGTTTTATTGTAAAAGTAATTTTATCTATAACAAAATATTTTGGTTATCTATCGCATGTCGTATTACAGCTGGTTCCAGAGTAGGGATAAAGTAGAATGCCCAAGATAAAGCAACCAACGCCAATGTTACATCTCCAACAACTCCCATCAGCTGACCGTCTTGTTGATTGATGTTCAAACCTTTCAGTAATTAAAAAAACCGTTAAGTTTGGTTTGTAATTGGCTTTTAATTATTAAGTCTGTATTTGAAGAAACTGCAAGTGAAATAGTTTTATATCTGAAGTATATTTACACTATATTGTACTATTTATATTGCCTTATTAATGTTCCTTCATGCAAAATACGCCACGATCTCGAAAGGAAAACATTTTTTTTTGTAAAAATTATAAACTACAGCTGACTTTGATCTTTTGGCTGCTCAACGGTAAAGATAACAGTGATTACAATCCCTTAAACAGTTTTTTTTTAGAAGAGGTAACACCAAACTTATGTGCATATGTACATACTCACGATGTATCTATGACAGTTACAATTTAATAGTCTTATTTGTTTGCCTTCATTTGCGAATACAAGTGCTTTGTTATAAGTGCTTTTTTTATGCACCAGCCAATAATTCGTCAGATGAAATTCCATACTAAATGTGGCTGACAATGAAATGTTTTGCAAGAAAAACTTTTGTGTCGATGGTGCTTTGTTCTTAATAAATAACTTAAGCAACCTTGAAGCTTAAACTTCTATATTTATTGCTTCATTAAACGAACGACTCGATGTTATTATTCAGGATTATTTATGTTTAGAGAAGCTTATACTTTAATAGTATTAAAATAAGAAAAAAGTTGCTTCATTATTTTGATTAAAAAAAGGTAATGTAAACATCAAAATTATATATAAGGAACACAAAATACAAGGAATTTGTGGATAGTAAATGAGCTTTAATTTTACTGTCTACTTTTTGACAGAGAAAATTGAAAATAATAAAGGAAATAATCGTAGGAACTATATACGAATTTTATGTTTAATTTTTCTTTTATTGGAGAAAATATTTCAGCTTATTAATCTTCAAGAAATCGTTTGTAGATAAAAATTAAATTACTGGAACTACTGGGCGCCCAGTGGTTGAAGTTCGACCATAAATGAAAAAAAAAATTACCCCTGAGTATGTATACAAATAATTGTGTGTAATATGTGTGTGTGAAATGTGTGTAATGTTTTATTTTTGACTGAATGTCCTTTTATTGAAGCATTATTATTGAAAGATATTAGCCTTCTGCACTTCTCCTACACATAAACTACAAGTGTACCAATTTTTATGCTCCTGCGTCCGCGCAATTTTCGTAAAAAGGGTTCCAACGTTATTGTGTCACATATTAATATATGGATTGATTCGGAATTATGTATGTACCAGCAGGTCAAATAAGTTGTACAAAGTGGAATAAATTGATTTGTAACAATAACTTAAGAGGTCTGTGACACTTACGTCATGCTTGATGATTTCAGACACCATCTCCTGAGCATTGGCGGGAAGACAGCTAGTGTAATTGGTCCAGCCGGTCGAGCTGCCAGGGCGACTATCCCACGTGCCCAGGATTCCACACCGTCGAGAAGCGTACTCTGATTAAGGGTAAAAAAATATTTAATTTGCAATTTTATCTACATTGCTTTATCTAAACACGTACCTCAGCATACATACATACATACATATGTATATATATATAACCTTACATTTCATTCACATATATATCATAAGCTCACTAACCTTCAAACAATATAAGTTTTATACACGTGTGTTAGTTGCCATCCAAAAAATCAAATACTTAACGACAAGGAGACCAATCATGCCGGCGACAAAGATAAGGTAAAAGAAATGTCCCTTCCATTTACAGAATTTCTTTTACCTTATCTTATATATATATATATATGTGTGTGTGTGTGTGTGTGTGTGTGTGTGTGTGTTAATTATCCAATGAAATACAAGTATTTTAAAATTATGTATTATTGAGAGTATTAATAATGTTAGTTAGTTTACAAACCAGTATATTAACCATCAAATTACATTTACCTATTTCAAATGAATCGATGGAACGTCGTCTAAATTTATATAGAATATTACAGTTCCCGGAATTGCTAAGCCGATTCCGGCTAGTTCGAAACTTACAACTTAAGGATATAATAAATATGTTGCTATCTATGTAATTAATTCAGTCATAATACGATTACTTGATTAGAATTACGTAGAGACAGTTTCTACGTACATAAATTTCAGTGTTAAATTAAATATTGAATTCGTAAAAATGTAAATTTCAGTGTTTTTTTTTTTTAATTTGTTTGATGATTTATGTCGAATTAGTTAGTGCAAGCTCATTTATAGACAATAGACATATTCTAATGCACACATATTATAAATAGGCTTATTTAAAAAGAGTGTTTAAACTTCGGTTTAAAAATGTATAGTATCGACTTACGTGACGGATCACTGAGTCTCACTCGAGGGCATGGTTGTCTCACAACAGTACCGGGTTCAGTGGGAGGCCAACATAAGTACGAGTCGAATGTAGCATTACAGTATCGAGTACCTGTAGAAAACAATCCTAACATTATACATTTTGTAAGCTATAAAACAATGTTTATATATAAATAAATGAGGAACTTATGAACAATTCTTTCGTGACAGTTTCTTTATGAATTCATTCGTATAACTGATATCGTTAATAAATTAAACAACAAAGCATTGTCATTGCAAGTACTATCTATGTTTAAAGTTGCTAAAACCATTATATTAATTAATCCATATCGGTCTAGTAAGTGTTGAGCTCTACCTATGAAGGTGCATGTTGTGATACACATTGCATGTACGTGTCTACTTGTGTAACAATCAGAAAACAAGCGTGCCAGACCTGTGTTCGAGTTATCAATATTCCTATATTATATAAGCTCGAGTGATCCCGGACGACATAGATTAATAATTGAAAAGATTTCTAAATGATAATAAACTCTGTATATTATTGACATTCATGTGTTAAGAAAACCTACGTACTGTAATAATTATTTTCATCTAAAAAAATGTAGCTTAAACGATTGGAAAATATTTTGATATAAAAAGTCAGTGTCTTCCAAAGCTTAAGTATAAGTTACAATATAATAGGTATGTATTCATGTAATATTTATTTTATTTAAAAAAAATTATTAAAATTTAAAATATTTTTCAATTTATCAAAATTAATTACTGCTGAAATAATCATGAAAAAATTAAACTAACTTTATTAGTACATTAAAATGCTGGAAATGTTACAAAAAATACTCCACAACATATGAAATTGTCTATTAACCAACGGAATTTATTCACAAGGGAAATGAGGTTAAGTTATTATTAAGGCTTACTTTAAATTTATAATTTTTCTGACAAACGAACATTCAACGAATTATTTGAAAATCGTAACGTGATTTATAACTTTTTTACTGAAGCCTCATTTCGGCTTTATTTGAATTCTAGGTACAAGAGAATTACGTCATGTTTCAATATTACATAGGAATATATGGACTAAAACCTTTCAGAAACGGAATTTTGCACTCACTATTCACAGTAACAGCTTATAGTGGAACTACGCTCACAAAATTCCCTTCCTCGAAACGCTCGGAACTCAAATCTGTATTTTGTAATCCATTCACACTATACCTTTGATTTCGTTCCTGTACGTAGACAAATAATACGCATCTAACCACGTTACATGTGTTTAAATATGTAAAATACGACTAGAATTAAAATAAAAATGTCTAAAAGAAGATTGATTAAAGGAAGAAAGCATATCAGTTAGATTACGTCCAAAATTTTTCCGCTGTTAAGTATTTCTTGCATAAAATAAAATGCTTAAGCAAAAGAAATAATATTCTTAAATATTGCCAATAAGGCGCCTTTATTAGAAAGTAACAGAAAAGTTAATTTGGATACTAAATTGGAATTTAAAAGAAAACAGTTTGGATGAAGTTTAGATTAGACACACTAAAGAATTGTGTAAAAAAAATCTAAAATAATCCTTGAAATACTTTAACAGATTAAAGTTACTTGGTCAAAATTGTTTCACCAAAACATGTATAACATATTTTGAGGGGAGCATATAGATCGATGGAAGTCGGCTGGACGCATGAAATAGCCTGACCCTATTGACCCAATGTTGGGTACAGTCTGCACCGAGAGTGTAAGTGTGTGAGCAGAACGACCGATAAAGAGGCACTATCGCCTTACTTGCTTTATACCTTTGAAAACAATGATAAGTCAGTTAGAGAAATGTATGCAATTTTTCATTTAAACAATCTCATGAAGTTATCAACTTTGTAAACATAGCATAAAATCTAAAGTTTAGATTATATGAGCTTTAAATTAATGTATTCGTGATTAGTTTTTCGGTCAATGTTACTATAGCAGTAATGTGTGTCCTTTACAGAACATTTTTTTTTTTTCAGAGACCTTTTTTATTACGCGTCACAAATTTTTGTGTATATTTTTGTTTTATTTTTGAAGATAATTTAATATCATGGGAAGGATATTTTGAAGGATCTATTTATTTAGGTCTGTTGAAGTAAAAATACTTCAAGTAGTATGTTATATATAATTTCTATGAGAATATTTTTTATTCTCAGTATAAACATTTCATAGATTTATTTAAAGTGGCCTGTAATGATTTCCTAGAAAGTAACAACAGCAAAGACTATGTAATAATTATTTATTTTATTTTATTTTATAACGGATAATTATTAATTTTATTGTGGGACGTTCGTATAATATTATTTATAATCAATACATTTTATCCTTCTGGAAACAAAGGTAGAAAATTATTTCCGCCCCTGTGATGTAAGGTATGTGCATGTTTAGTGATTGACGGCTCTAAGCTTTAAGCTCAGTCGGCGAGCTTCAATGGCTGCTTTAACATTAGACTTCGGGGCTAGTTCAAAACATGTTTATCAAATATAAATGCAACACTAGTTGGCGCCAAAAATGTAGTGCTAGTGTTCTTTTTATTAAATTTATATAA
>DVQP01000733.1:0-19831 GCA_018231745.1 Danaus eresimus
TATATATATATAAAGATATATATCTAAATCTTGTGTTTTGTAGATTTTATTTAAAAAAATACACAAATTTCAACATACACATAGTACACTTCTAGCAAATTACAACCAAATTAATATATTCATAGCTTTAAATTACAATAAGTTTTACTTTATTTACACAAATTAAGTTTTAATAAAAATATCTATATCAAATCCACCAATACTGAAAAATAAATAAATGATACAAATAAAATTTTCTAAAGTTCAGTGTAAAGCGATCCATCTCGTAAAGTAAAACATCATACATAATAATACATTTTTATATTGGGTGAATTCACTGGGGTCACATCCCTCACTTAAGCATATTAGGACGAACGTCAGTGAAACTTCAGCCCTTTGAGATAACAATGAAAACATTTCAGACCATCGGGAAGTGACCTCATATAATAGTTACTTGTAAATAGTCATTTTTTCAAGAAACTTTGAAATATGAATTGTATAGTATAAAACAACAACAAAAAAATTTCGAGGAATCCGTATAAATTGTAAAAAAAAAATCCCTTACAAAATTTACAAATTTGTTTATATTTAGGTGTAATTAAAATTTTTACCATCGCAAAAGATTATATTTAGTATTTTTATTATACATATAATATTTTCTTTTTTGTATTAAGCATCTTTCTACTCCACGTCATGTTTTAATTATTCTCTAATACTTAATTTCTCTTCTACTTTCTTAAATGTTATCTTCATTTAGAGACTGTTATTAATCTCGTCTCGTTACTTATTAATTTCCTTTTATTATATTGTTTATGAGAACTCATATGTGAAGTATCAAGGGTCCTTGTAATTTGATGTCTTTTCATTCTATAACGGTGTTGGCATTAATAAGCTGTAAAATCAAAGTGTCGAATTTGGAGAATCTGTAAGTATCGCTTCTTGTAACAATTGAAATGAGAATAATAAATAATAGGATATCACTTAGGTCCATAAGCAATCTCAAATCTCTAGAAGAATGCGTAGGTATCTCAAGTCACATAGCAATAATCACTAATACAACATGTTCGTGAAACTACAATCATATACGTATCTTAGAAAAGTTCCAAATAGGAATATGAAGGTAATGCCAGGATCGCGTGTCGAAGAACGAATCGTAACTGATGCGTAATGGAACCGCATCATCACATCACGCGTATACTTAAAGAAATAGTCGAAAGTAATTTGGTGTAATGTGTATCTGATTATCTTAACATATACCAGATATGTGTTCAAGCAAACTTTATATATTTTATAATATTTGGTTGCAAACAAGTAGGTGATCCGCTAGTAAGTGTTATCCTCATCTTTGGATATTGGACGTCTTTGAAATGACCAATGCAGTTCTCGCGTTATTAATACACGGATGAAAGCCATTCCATCATTCAACTTATGCGTATAACTTATTTTTTTTTATTTAAACAATATTGAGGTTCGTTGGAAAGCAACTGGAACGATATCCGTATATTTTAGGTGGAAATCTTGGTTGTGTTGATGAATATTTTATTTTATATTTTTACTATTAATTTTGATTTCATAGGTATATTTTAAATGTTTTCGAGTACCATTCCTTTAATTTGGTTCTTGATTTGAATAAATTCTTGCGTTTTAGATGATGTCCATAAATTTTCTTATTTTTTGGCGACGTGAGCTAAAATTAGAAATATTAGCTCATGTCAGATTCAAATTTTTGTTTATCTTCATGTATTACATGCGAAATTTGTTTTATTTATTCTGGCAAACTGATTTTATTAAGTGATAGTGCTTTATAATATTATATCGAAACGACAAAATGAAAGCTGTGATGTAAGAGTTTCATAGGCTTTGTTTAATTAATATTCATAGCATCATTTGCATACAGAAGCTCCATACATCATATAAATAATGTCACGCGTGAAAATATGCGGATGATAAGAAATAGTATGTAACGTAAAATTATATTTATTACTTTATAGTATTATTATATTGCTAAAATTTATAGAGGTGTTATCGTCGAACCGTTGAACCGTTAAATATACTAGGAACATTTCCACGTGCACAATATTTTAAAAATTATAAAAAAGCCAACAAAATATTTTTTTATCAAATTCATCGATTTCTATAAAAGTTAAAGAATTTATAAATATGACGTAAGAATACTTGAGTTCGTTTACGAAAATGGAACAGGAAAAATTTTCGCTAACAAATAAAATATTTAATCCAAACGATTTTCAATAATATGTTCCATTTTCAAGATAATAATCTCATCCCAGGAGACGTGCGAATATATTATAATATGTACTTAAGATCTACATACGTTACATATTGATACAGCGTGAACATGAATTTAAGAGAGAATTTTGTTGAACAACTTTGATATCTTGGAAACTTGCAGTCCCTCGAGAAGTCAGAACCGGAGCAATTCCATATTACCATGCTCAGTACTCAGAGTGTTTTGATGACAAAACCTTTTTAACTCATTCTTTTATAAAATGATTTTATAAGGTATACTGACATAAAAAATATATTTTAATAGGTTATATAATGTTCATAATCAAAGCTCTACCCAAAATTTTAATTGTAAGAATTAACATTATCGTTATTAAATTCGCAAATAGTGATTCAACATAACGCGAGACATTATTCCGACAGATATTTGACAGAAATGGGCCATAGACAAGGCTTTATGTCAAATCATTGTTATGTTTGTAGACTTTAATTGACCTATTTCAGCCCGTGATTTGCTTCAACGCAGAGGAATGATAAATGAAATCGTCTGCGAACTTATAAAGACGATGTTAAAAGCTGTTTAATCAATCAACAATAACTAGCTATGAAATTGTTGTTAGATAAGCGGATTCAAAGAAAACAATTCGTTGTTATTTGTCTTTGGAATGTTTTGATTTGAATACTGTTTAATTTTGTTCTCAATTCAATTGCAAAGCTCGTTTCATTCCTGTTTCACGGAACAAATAAGTCTGTTACGAAAATGTTATGTTTATAGGAAAAATAACAAATAACTTTTAAAACAATCTGTAAAATTTAAATGACATCAATGAAATAAATAACGAAACTTCAGCTAAACCATTAGCTCACTCGACAAATTACCATTTTCCACGTATCAATAAATCCACTAGATTTCTATCGCAACTGCGCCCAACATCAATGCGTCCATCAATTCATAGTTTGACAATCAACAGCTCATTTATCTATAAGCTGTAGTTATCGAACAAATAGTATCAAGGGTATCATTTGGATCGAAAATGAACAATAGGAGGTAATCAATAAGACGACCATTGTGCTTCAAATGTTAGGGAATTAGCTGTTTGCTACGACGAAGACAAATTATATCGTCTCCTCGATTAATTACAACGCTTAACTAGGTTGTTGATATACGCTAAGTGATCGCTGTTATTGACAATATCGCGACTACAGCAACTAATATCAGTTATCAAGGTATTAACAACTGTTTTTTTTATTAGCAGGTTGTACCCCAATAACTTTAATTCACTGCTATCATTAAATATAAGATCAAATTACTAATTAGTTTCATTAAAATGATATAGCGTCCACTACAATGTTTTTGACACAAAATAAAGTACGTGTCATCAAAAAATAGTACAAATTGTCGCGAATAAAATTGTTTCATATATTCCTCGTAAGCCTTTCCATTTCAATAACTTAGGTTCAACCATTTTTGAATAAAAAACAGCAAAATGTTTTTTCATAAACATTTTTTTACAATATGAAATATTAGTTATAAGAATTTTATGGATGCAAAAAAAATATTTATTAGATATTTGATTTTTAATTGTAATGATACGACGTTTTCTTTTAAAATTTATTACAACTTTTCCTTTGAAGACTCTTTGTCTAATGAGATGAAAAAGGCTTCTGCGTAAAATTAATTTGATTTTAATAACATCTATAGGCTAGTTGGATACTTTGCAGGCCTGAATACCAGAAGCTATCGTCTTGGGACCTATAAAAAGAGATTGCTTTCACTCCAACGACGTTTTATTGACTTATTAACATCGATATCAGGTCGTAACACTTGATTCTTTGATCTTCGTCAACGTTTTACTATACGACCTATTTTGTAAGCATTTTATTTTCTTTTTTTTTAATTCATCTCTTTTATCATCACCTATTTTAAATAGAAATAAACATGAAATATTAGATTTTATGATAATATATGTAAAGCATTTATTATAATTTAGAACATAGGAAAATCGCTTTACGAACTATATTTAAAAACATCCTCGGTTTGAACCGTCAAATCGTCTCTATTTTTTATTATTTCTCATTTCTGTTTAGTCAGTTCAACATTTCATTCACACAAGTAACATCTTGAAATAAAGCTGTTTGACATATAAGTCAACACTTTCCAAATATATCAAGCAAATCCTTGCAATATTTACACAATCGCATGAAATATCAACTCTCCAAATAGCGTTGGCAGAGGATTTCGTAAAACAAGCAATCACTTAGATAACCGAAGCGTTCTATGAATGATACAAATAAAAACAAAATTGTCTGAAATACGAACAGTTTGTATTTTTAATGACGTTTTTGTTCAAATAACAATTACATAAAATGTTAAAATGTTATTTATAGCAAATAATAGTTTGCTATAGAATTTAAAAGCAGCCTATTACGCCCTAGCTTTGTAATATGTGGGTAGAAGACCTTTAAGGATTTTTTTATGAATATTTTGCTTCCTGTTGCTAGTTTCTATTAATATAGAATTATTGATTGCTAGACACGGGAATACAGTAAATTTAATACCCACAAAAATAAGTAATAAATCCTTAATCAAATAGAGAATTGGACGTATGTATGTCCAATTCTCTATTTGATTTCTTTTAAAATCTAATAAATATAGAATTACTTCTTCGCTTAGACAAAATTAACTACTATATATTAAAACCACATCTAGTAAATAAGGAACGCATGTAAATGTAATTGATTATACTTAAATATTCCAATATAGGTGAATAATTCATATGCACCCGGAAATTAATACTGCCATCTAAAACTATATTTATGTTATTTGTGCGAAAATGGAATCGTCTATTAATGGTTTGAGGAAATTATGTGCACATACCATGAATTTTTGAAATAAGATTAATTGAAATAGACTAATTTTGACATCATCTAATTTTAAATAAAATAAACAATTTATTTTATTCTTATTAAATCGTTATATTATTATTTCTCTTTTCGTTCAAACTTACACTTGAACAACCTATCAATTTTAATAATTTGACCTTAAAACTACTTCAATATGGTCTTTCAAAAAAATTACATAACCGTACATGTCATAAACGGTATTTAAAGGGCCGTATGGGTAACTTTAAAGACCAACATCATAAAGTAATTATATATTTATTTGACCCAATTTTGTACTCAGTAGTCGCGGTGTATTTCGACTTTTTATCGAAACTGAATTAAGGGTTAGCGGTTTATTGCACGTTTATAACGAATGATGTTATATAATAAACATTTTTTATTTTACGGTTTCTCTTATTCACCATTCGACTAATTACTCAAATATCAATTACACTAGAGCTTTAAGTACTACTAATAAAACTACTGGATTTATCCAAATAGAGGGTACCCAAGAAAAGTAGTGTCTCATTCATTTCATTTCAGTAACAGTTTAGACTGAGACTCCCTTCTCTCAAAAACCATCAATAAGACCTTTTGTTACTTTATCGGAACGAAAGAAAATACTATCATTATCATTTACAAATATTCTTTTCTATGCGAGAATTCTCAGTATAGCCGATCGCAGTTGTTTCTCGTGAAAAATGTTATTAATATTGACACTGAATAATAGACGGCCGACCGTCTCTTGAAAGTTGTTTCGCCGCATTTTATTTGCCAGATTTTATGAAATTTTTCAAGTTTGTTTCAAACTTCTCTCTAGGGGTAACTAGGAAAGTTTTACTAAATTGATTTATTAGTTGCAGAAAAAAATTGCCGAGTGTAGGATGGAATAACAAGTCTTGATAAACTGAAACAATATCTTTGTGTATTCCACAAATGCTCTAGGGACAGAGAAAAACTTTAAAAAATATTTGTCTTTAGACATAACGTTATTTTAATTTAGTTTATGTTTCTTAATTTATTCTATATGTAAAAGTTGCTATAATAATACGTGTAATTTTCTTTGTAATTCTTTCATAAGAGAAAGAACACAAAATCTCTTTGTGAAATAATAAAAACATTAGAAAAGTAAATAGTTTAAACTTTTAAAATGTAGTTTATTTCTCTTTCATATCAAAAATGTAGACCAACGTCAATATTGAAAAATACAGTTGAGTTTTTCTAAGTGTTCAATCTCTAAACTATAATTAACAGCTAAAACAATTCATAAGAATGTTTAATTTTATTTTCAGGTTATAAACCATCATAATAAGTTATCGATAGGTGTTAGAGCCAAGCTGTGCTCGAGTCACTACAGCTCGAACATAAGCTGGCTCGACCGGGAAAGTACGACCCTCACAGAAGATCGGCGTGAAGTAGTCTTTAATATCTACGTTTTGTCCGGTGAGTGAGAGAGCTGGTTGCCCTTTCTCTTTTCCCCCCTTTCCTACACCTCTTCTTTTCCCTCCTCTTTCCACTTTTTCCTTCGGGTCTTCCGCGATTAAAGGTGGCAACACATCTGCAAAACTATGTTGCTGATGCCCATGGGAGACGGTACTACCTCCATCTGGTAAGCCGTTTGCTCGGTTGCCCCTTTAGCATAAAAAAAGAAATATTAAAAAATCTGTATTATTGAAATATTAGTTGTGATTAAAAGATAAAATGTCTAATATTTACGTAAAAAAGCGCCTTAAAATATTATTTCATATATTCAATTATTAAGTCAACCCTGACTCGTATTCCTGTGTGTGTGTCTTTGTCCTGTGTGTGCCCTTTGTGTGTGAGTCCTGGCTAGTGTAATTCGTCTTTATTCAAAAACTTTACTATCAAAAGGTAAAATATTTTTTATTTAACCAGATAACAAATACAAAGCTTAAGTAACTTTGACATAGCTTGGTCTTTGTTCGTTAGTTTTTGGGGTCCTTTACTTCTCGGTAAATCAAGTATTTGTTTCGGTATTCCTCGTATTATATTCTCCTCCATTAAAATTTATTTCTTAGCCTATCATATAGCAATTTCAGATCATTCTAAAATTTACGTAGTTATTAAGAAATTAATTTAAATTATTAATCAATTAAAATTTAATAAATAAACCACTTTGTAAATAAATATTTTGTCGCAACCTTGTTCCTAAGTTAATAAAACGTGAAGCTTATAAAATATTATGACATCTTCAAATTCATTCTTCATTCAAGACACCATAACGTTTTGTATAAAAATAAATTGAATTTTATGAAAATCAATTTGTATTTAGATATATTGACTAATACACATATCTTCTCCACTAAAATTACTTGTTATTATTTAATGAATTTCTTTCAGTTTATATGACAGCAAAAATTCTCTTCCGTATGGTTCGAGTATAATGAAGGTATTGGCAGAGTCATAAATATTGAATTAAAGAAATTGACGCGATGCGGCCTCGACGGATCTTGTCCAAACTTATCACACATAGGCCAAACAAAAACTTGCTTCATATTTTATCAATATCCGATAAACAATAATTGAATTGTCTTCTTCTGCTAGGAATTTCTGAAGAAACATGTACTGGAAAACCTAAATAGCAAAGCAATATTTTAGAATCATATACTATCCGTGACCAAGCTTCTGTAAGATAGAAATAGTCTCTTTCTTAAGCTTTCCTTTTTATGGGGGACCTATTCGTGCCCCAATCAGGGCTATGGTAAAAATGGAGCAGACTGAATTTTAAAACGGATTTGGCTCCAAAGATCTATAGAATGATGAAGATTATACAGAAGACCACAGAATATTATCGGTCCCTTTGTCTCACTTTTGTAGACTATGACAATGTCTTCAATACTTCAATTACAACAATGTTAGGTTAATTGGTGAAACAGGATATGATGAAGTGGAAAAATCTTTACCTTAACCTGCACTTTGAATTTGTTTTCTTGCACTGCAGAGCGTGGTAATGTAATGTTTAATCACCGAAACAGTTTACGGACTAGGGAAGTTGTAGTACTAATAAAAATGGTGCGGAAATTGTTATCTCCGATTTTCAAACAACATTTTTATAATGGCTGAAACGTTGCTGGAGCTACACCAGATGCTGAATAGTCTAGCTAGTTAGTTTCACTGAATTATAATTTTTGTCAGTGAATCGTAATTTGGTTTGAAATTTATGACATAATGAATGACCTTGTCGAATTTGTTGATGATTTCCAAAAAGCTAGACAGAAATTCAATACGAAGAATAAGATGATTAGAACTGGTTGGTGGCTTTTAGTATACCTTCTCCGGACATCTCACAGTCCATATGTCAAAGTTTTAAAACAAAAGTTTTTAACTAATACATCCTATCTATGCTAAGGTACAGAACCGAATCGTAACTAATTTCAGTGAAGTCTTTTCACAAGTTCAAGTTTCTCGAGCAGGTATGGAAAGAACCACGCTTGAAGTTTGTTTAACCTTTAATTGATGGAATCGGAAACGAATTTATTTTAACACCTGGACGAAGAGTAGACCTGCGTGGAACGATAATATCCGCAAGTTGGCGCGCAGAGATTGGAAAAAATAGGTAAACATGGAGTTCAGTTGAATTCATTGGAAGAGGTTTGTTTTAAGCTGTGAACTGGTGATTACTGGTGATTATGATTCTTCTCGAAACCTAACAGCTTGATAACGTCAAATGGCAGTATGTACTGCTCAAAAATATATTTTTTTCTTGCTTTTCCACGAGTCACTCAGTTGAAGTGGAAATAATTTGCATATAACTTTTTATTCTATATACTATAAACTGTAATATAATTTCATAAACTATTATGTGGATGAAAATAATAAAATCTTTTAATAATGGAGCATATTAAACACATATTTTGTAGTAAAAATATGCTTGAAATATAAAAAGTGTGATTTATAAATGTTTGTTACATATTTTTCTCTGATTTAAAACTCACAAAGTTCCGACCATTTTACGTTCAAACGGATGTAAAACAGGGTAATTTACCTAAAATGATACTATTAACCTTTATCCTAATATTTTAAACGTAGTCCCGAGTTTTTATGGCAAATGAAATACTGGTGTTACCGACTTTCATTGCATTTCACGTCATTGTATTCATATCGCTCGTACGCGCAATACCAACATCATAATCCGGAGTTTGTTTAATGATCCGGGTATTATCCAACAGAATTAACTTAGGATTCGTGGGTTATATTCTGTGTGATTTTTACTGCTTTAAATGTTTTGCCGGATTTAAAATTTTAAGGACTTGGTGAATGAAACAATATATGCTCATTTTTCTTTTCTGTCTATTAATATGCTACAATTTATTAAATATAAGTTGCATTTTATATCTGATTTATTGTCATAATATTAATGGAAGTTTTTTTAACGTGTAAGTAATTAACAAATTGCATTATATTTTATTTTAATTTTTTTTGGAAAAATTTTCTTGTAGTATTCATTGTCATACTAAGTTCAACTTCGTAATCATTTCTCAATGTTAAATCTGGCAGTTAAAGTAAATGAGATTGTTTCCGCTGCTAGCCTGAACAAACAGCCAGCACATTTTTTTTATGTAATAACTGTTTTTACCTTTTATGCACTTCAAATAGAAATTTTTACGTTGGTATTACAAACAATCTCATTTGTAATTACAGATTTCAAATTTATTACAAATTGAATCTTTTCATATTATTTAAAAATTTAAATTGTATTTATAAAGTATTAAATATAGAAATGCGTAGATTGGGTTAAATCCAAAACCTTTTTTAATCTTGGAGGAGGTCCAAAACATTTTTGCTGTCACTAACAATGAGTAACTGCATGGTGACACAAAGAGATATTTGCAGATAAAGAGTAGTATTTTCGTTTCCATAATCAAAGTTACACGTCCTTTATAAAATGTATGAGTTACAAAAAAAAACATTTTTTGTTCTGCTCTATTATAAAAATCATTAATTTTAAATTTATTCAATGTGAATATATACCTTAATTTAATAGTCAAGTTTATAAATTTTTCCCTAAGTTTTTTTTCAATGTCTATTCATTTTTATCATTTATACAGACTTTTATTTCACCATTTAGTTTTTTTTATTAAGTTATTTGGATTAAAAATACTCTATATATATTATTTCAATACTCTAGCTACATATAAGCCAAATTGAATTAGCTTAACTGTAAAAGAATAATCCTTTATTTAGTAATTACATTAGTTGAACAGAGAGGTATAGAAAAAAATCGATGATGGATCCATTCATCATCGATTTCACTTTTAATTCCATTGTGAAAATAAATTGTTTTTTTTTTTATTTTCGCATGGATAATGCTTGACCGTTATTACATCCGTCGATAAGTTAGTGGAATATTAAGAATATTTCACTTCTTTTTACCGTTACTTTTATAAAACATAATTTATAATCATTAAGTTTCAATTTAAAAAAGGCACACAGATTCTGATATATATCTTAAGTTTGACAGTGGGATCCTATGTTTTAATTATTACTTGTTGTATGTGAATTTATTCATCATTTTAACTTTTCTGAAATTTGAATAGACAGTTTCTTAACACTTTCACGTTTATTAGTTTAATTTCTTAACCTTGGTCGATGTTTAAAACTTCTATTATTGCTATGAATCAATTTAACCCAAAAATTTGATAATAAAAGATATATTTTTCTTTAGGATAAAGTTATAGTAACTATTCGATTTTATAAATATTTGGTAATTTATTTCATCCGTAGGAAACAATAAGAGGTTGAAAATTAAACTGTTATTATAATATAACCACGTAGAACATTCATTAAAGCTTGAATGTGAAAGTTATTTAATGTGCTATATACATCAAAGTTTGAAAAAATCGAGTGACTTGAATATCTACTTTGAAATATAATGACATTTGTAATATATTCAATATTTTAAATTACATTCGAAATTAAATTAGACCGATAGAAAATTAATATAAATGTCTTTTTAGTAGGCTGGCATGGTCTCCGTGTCAGAGAATCTCTTGAGGGATATCACTCAATTAACAATGTTAAGTTACGCGACTTTAAGAACTTATTAATACCCCACGGAAAGCGAGACTGTTGTGAATTCTACAAGGGAGTCGTCTTCCGTCACTTTTAATTAAGCGATAAGTAGATAGATTGTTTGTTGAAATGTTTTTGAATTTATTTTACTTATACTAAGTAAGAAGCCGTTGACGTTTTATTAGTTATACAAACATAGATCAAAAGGTATGCTGATGTTTCTATTTATATTGTCAGAAAAAAATTATACTCGAGATTATTAAGTACATCTCAACATTTATCGTTCGTATAGACATAACATATAACTTGAAATTAAATAATTATTTATATGAATCACATGCTTGTATGCATTATTTACTTTAAAGATTCGTGATATATATATGTGTGTGTGAAAGCGAATTGAACCCCAAGGAACTGAGGCCAAGACCCTAGTCCCTTAAAGACTTTCGAGTCTGGGCGAGTTTCCATTTTAAAGCAAAGATAGTCTTTACTGAAAATGGTACTTGTTTATTGCTAACCAATTCTTGGAATGCATTACATCGGTAAAGTGGATAATTTGAACACAATTAAAAAAAATAAATACACGAAACGGAAGATTTTCGATACGACAAGCCTCTCGAAGCGACAAATATATATATATATATATTGGGAAACATTTGCTAAACGTTAGAATTTTATGACTTTGTAGTTTCTCTAGTTCAGTTTTATAAAAATACTGTTTCTTTTAAGATTTTTCTCTGAACAAAAAGTCATGGTGTATATAAATCTATCTTTACACTGTAAAAAGGGGTGAAGAAAACTGGCATATAGAGAAGCTACCCTTCTGTTAAATTGTGATTCTTATAAAGGTTCCAGAAATTTATTCCAGAAATTTTATGAATCTCATTATTGAAAAATCTCGAATATAACTAAAATCAAACATATCATAGTCAAAGGAGATCAACAAAGAGTGGTCCTTTCCAACTTTGTACAATAATGTTCGTCATTTTTAAGCATTTACTTGTCTCGCCTTTTAACCTAACCTCCCATTAATTTTCGTAGTCTCCGATTCGTTTTTATTCTCAGTTTCTTATTTAGGTGTTTTTTACTATGAAAACAAACAAATCGAAAAAATACATTAGAGTAGATTTGGGAGTAAATTAGTTTTCACACAAACCATATTGTTTTGCTTGTGAGTTCAGAAGCAAATGTAGTAATTATTCCATCATCCGATGAGAATGCTAAAACATTATTTACAGCGAATATTTTAAGCGGGGACTAACCATATTAAGATTCTGATTTTGATATGTCTTCATTTTTGTCATCTCCTCTCTTTGTCATTCGCCTGTCATCCTTAGTAGTTGAAACCGAAGTAGGAAATTGGACTACTTTTGATTACCATAAACATCATTTATGCGGGCAAATCCGTTGGAGGAAGTTAGTGATTATATAGATTCAAGTAATTCAAACTAGTCAAAATTTGCCTTAAATAAATCATCGGGACTATACGACATAAGCTCGAACTTTACCAATTAGTACCTAAACTTTGTGCAGTCCGGAGAATTAACTCAAAATATGTTGCCTGCCTGTGTTTTAAGTTACAAATAATTAAAAACTTTTCATATACAATGTAATTTGTTAAAATTTCAATTAATGTACATTGTTATCAGTGTCTCTTGCTTTCGAAGTAACAAATTGATATTTTACTCACTTGATAAAAAATTATGTCTATTATAAAGGATTCTTTTTTCAGTTTTTATTAACTTTGAGGGGGCGTAGCAGTTGCCTGATTGCATGGAGAAGGAAATACTTTAAACCCGCATTCCGGGCACTTTGCCACATAAAACCGATTTCGCGGATTTCTTTGAGTATTTTATTGTTTCTTGGTATTCATACTATTAGTTTGAGTTAATATTGGTGAATATAATTATTCAAAACTTCCTAAAAAAGCCGTGTGTCAATTCCAATTAATATATTTTTCATTATTCTGATACACTTTTTTTTCCTAGCGATTGACATTTTACATATAACTTCTTATTGTAATAAAAATTTTAAATTGTACTTATCCTTAAAACGAGAAACAATAATAGTGAGAGAAGCAGACTATTTTAGTCTTTTCAATTTAGCTGTCAGCAGTGAAAGGTTTATTTCTATTCGGATTTCGGAACCCTTTAAATGCCTTCAAAGTTACAATTTACAGATATCATTTCACAATTTCAACTAATAGTTCTATTTCCATACACTTATCTTAATTATTAGAGGCCGTGCCCTGAGGCTTTATGGAATCTTTAATATTTTATACACTTGGGAGAGATATATGATGATGAATTATTATAATAATCTTTATTCAACTACATTTTTCATGTATCACCTAATTTACTTCATGTTTTTCGAACTTTCTTTTTCAAGACTAATGAATCATTTCTCGCAGCTTGTACTTATAATATCGCGAGGGACCCGGAACTTGCAATGAATCCATGGAATGCTGAGAGGCTTCGTCTCTACCTTAAGTACTGGTTGCTACTTGTAATTCTCTTGTTTTGAATGCAATAAATCTTTGATTATAATCTGATAGATATAAACAAATCAGTGATAAACCGAACATAATTTAAAAAAGGTTATACATATTAACTTACTTGCATTATAGCTTTTAAAGTTGCAGACACATCAATAAAAAATAAGACATATATACATAGCTCGATTCTACTTGTCTTTTTCTAACACAAACATGTCAACTTTAACGAACTTCGAATCCCTTTCAACGTAAAGGCGATGTCTCGAATACCAATTAATGATTATAGCCAAACCACCCTAACTATCGTAAATTACATTTCGCTTGACTGACTGCTGATATGACTTATTATGTAAAATTTAATTTGTCGTTTGATTCGGGTCTTTGACCTTGTCTTATATTGTTATCTTTGACTGATGATTTTAAAATAATGGTTAAATTTTTCATATTTGAAAAATACATTCCGATTTTCATGTTTTCTGGAATTGCAATGTTTTCTGCTTGTAGTTATTCTTTGAAAGCTTAACAGAATTTTACTACATGTAAGATAATTTATAAACAAGTTATTGGTAATTCACTTACTTATTTCGAAAAAAATCGTCGATGTGTAGAAGAAAGTTAGAAATAGAAAATATTTTTTCATACGTATTTTTCGTTTTTCTTTTTTAATTGAGTAATGACAGTATAAAGTATTATTATTATTACAAGTGGATTGGGTTTAACGACTGAAATCAAAAAACTAGTATATTGTGCAAATCATTGCAATTGCATGCGGTTTCATTAATGATTGGTTAAGCACG
Organism: Danaus eresimus; assembly: GCA_018231745.1. NCBI lineage: Eukaryota > Metazoa > Arthropoda > Insecta > Lepidoptera > Nymphalidae > Danaus > Danaus eresimus. The sequence continues at coordinate 14,431 of DVQP01000733.1, forward strand.
TTTTATGCAAGTCTTTTTTCCAGACTGACTATGATCTGATAAATACCGACATTATACAAAAATATAATAATCACCTCTTTCCTAAAAAATAGGGTTAAAATAAAACCAATTTTATGTAAACTATTTTAATTTATTTTTTTACTAATTAGCGTGAGTGGTCCGCGTTTAACAAAATTTTCTTAATTGAAAATAAAATAAGGTAACATGAAAGAATGTCCTTCTACAGAAAATTAAATATTAATTTAAAAAATCCTCTATTACAGTAGTAAATGTATTAATTACTAATCGGATGATACAGAGTGAATAATCAATGTTTACCCTTACTTTTACATGCAACAATACAAAAAGCAATTTGATTAACTGTACTGCTGTATGTTACTTCCAAATTGTATTGTATTGTAATAGTTTCAATTAAAAAACCCTTTTATATTAAATCAAATTGCATAGTTCAAACCATATATATTTAACAACAAATCATGGAAAAATTAAAATAGAATTACTAACAATCTGAATATAATCTTGCAGCTAAATATAAACATAAATAGACAATCATGTTTCAATTGGTACTAGTTTAGATATTCAAGATTATTAAATATTTTTTGCAATATATTTCCTAGCCAATTGTGAAAGAAGTATCATTGCATCAGTTCAAATAAATTACAATGAACCGTTTTGTATTTAATACCTTTATTGTATCACAAATAAAGCAACAGAAAAATAAGAATTCAACAGACAGAACTTATTTTTCTTAGAAGCCAGCAACATAAATACCATTGCTGTGATAAATATGCTATCGATACGCTATTGTTCACATAATTGGATGTCTAAAAATGATTTATTTTGGACCTTAAGCACAGAAATATTATAATACTACACACGCCTCATTCCATACAAACTCAGTCTATACTTTTACCATAAACTATCATAATATTTCCACATATCAAATATTTACATTATAATAATTTTATATTTTTTTCTTGATATGTAACTTTACGTACATAATTTCAACAATTATTTATTTCAGTAAGTGTTTGTACTGATTTTGAACAAAGATTGCTGACGATGTTATAACGTTCCAATAACGTCTAGTTACAAACACCTTAAAGACTACTCCATCTTAGTCTTTACAACTGGTATGGTGAAACTCTACAGTTAAAATGAAAAGTCAACTAAAAAGCTCTAATTACAAAAGCACAGCAAAGGTAATTGCAAGGGTCCTCGAAACTCATTAGGACCTACATTCTGTGACTTCCAGTCTTTGTTGCATATGAGAAGGTCTGCTTAATAAAAGTTTGTATTTAACTTAATAAGCTATTATTTTATACCTTCTTTATACACCACTTAGTCATAAATTTAATACACATATTTTTCTCAACTAGTGTTATTATAACAGAGAACATTCTAGAATTCCAATAAAATTGTATGAATCAAAATTTTATTGAAAACTTTTGTTTCATTGATTAAAAAAAACAATAAATAAAACTTTTGCATCCGTACACTGATATTTTCATTTCATCTCCTGACTCAACAAACATTGACAATCCAAAGTACTGCGTAATATACATGATATTTATTAACTGAGTATATGTACAATTGTGTACGGAATTAAATGAACAGAGTAACTGTACTTTATTCCTTTTTAAATTAACACTACGTTTATTCCGATAACGAACGTGATCATAATGCGGTAGCAAAAACGATCCTTCAGAACCCCTTTGTTGTAATCTTGTAATCTGAAATCTGTAATGATCTGTTAATTAGCATCCCTTATTGAATTTGTTTTGATAAAAGAATTTTTGTTCGCTTTTTGAAATATATATATATAATTGAGGAAAAAGATTTTTAAAGGAAATTTTAAACAATTATTTTAAATGAAATGGATATGAAAAGGCAATCCTTTATTCAGGGCTGCCGAAAGCAAATTTTTCTGGATAAATTATTAATTAATTAATTAATTGCTGGAATCTGTAAATATAAACCCACCTTGTGTACCAAACGGTGTGATCTCTGAAGCTTTCCCAGCCACGATATTTAGCTTCTGGATGACTGTTAATAATATTAAAGCATATTAACATATGTTCCATCGTCACAAAAGGACACAAAAACAGCTTGATTCAAGGTTTTTGATGAGTTAAATTTAATGTTTTTTTTTTAGGTACCAAATATGAGATATGTATCTATCTATTAAGTGATTAATATTAATATTCTCATAGGTTAGACGATAATTATTAAATTAAATTATAACCATCACTCCTGCTTGCTTTTAACGAAAGAAAAAATAAAAAAAGTTTTATATAGAACATTTAGATTAATAAAAATTCGAGTTAAAAGCTACAGAAGTTAATGAACATTGGTATTTATTTTAACTAGATACTGTTTCACTGTGATATTTACAATTTTTAAATCCTTGTTTTTAGCGTTCCCTCTACAATGAATCAGCATAACTCACTTATTTGTCAATTTGCAGAAAAATGCTTTTCAATTTAAATCTTACGTAATAAGTATAAAAAGTATCGGACATTCTTAAACTACTTGTTGATATTTCTCCATACATTTTCATTTATAACTACAGATATGTATACCAATGAAGTTATATATACTATAAATATTATTTGATAAACTTTAACATGATTTCAAAGCTTTTATTTATGTATCTTTAAACATCCTATGTAAACCTTAGCATGAATTCAAATTCAAAATGCTGGACAAAACGTGATTAAACAATTTCAACGGATCATAACCGATTCATCTAGATAAGTCAAATATTGCATTATATGTATAGTATATATAAAAATTATAAATGAAAATACAAACCATTTCGGTTTTCCATTGCCGGAGGTTGCATTGCTGCAATATTTAAAAACAATATATATTAATTATTTTAGTTCAACATAGACAATTCAGTATAAAATATTCGTATTAAATTAAGAATACTATTAGTATGCTTAGCTTGATTTTGCTAGTTGCCCTAAGCAGTGTTTAAACGGAACGTATTCAATTGTAAAGATAGTATAATATAACAATGCCTTGAGTTTACAACATTGAAAACGTTGTAGATTATTCAAGGTATGTAACCAGCTAACCACAACAGACAAATACAAATATAGTTTGAGTGTTCGTGATAGTGGCAACTCCCAAACTTTTGACATACGTAGAAAATATTGACGATGGCCGAAAATATGAGCATAAAATTGCTACTATACATGTATATTCTTTAAATAAAGCAAAATCCAACATTATAAATACGCCAACAAAAAGAAAACTAAAAAAACATACTACAATGTTAAGTTGCCACTGAACAAACTCGATAACTCGCATTCAGAGAAACGACAAACAAAGATTGCTACAGTGAAAAATGACAAAGAAACTGAAATAGATTTTTATACACCAAATCTAAAGAGCATTGTAAGTTTATATGAAGTAGTTAAAGACTTGGTATTACATAATACTTTGTACATTAATAGTATTAAACGTAAAAATGCCATACAACAACTATGCCAGTTTGGGACATACCGAAACATGCCCTTTATTAAACATCAGTATGAAATATCAATAAAATTAAAGACAAGATAGAGAGACTGTTTTAAAGTTAATAGTTTATCCCTATATGCATGATGTGAAACACAATATCTTAATTGGATTAGTATTATTACAAAGAGCAATATAATTTAGTACAAGGCACTTAAACCACAACTAATGTACTCACGATACAACTTAATTGAACCCTCGGTATCGCCCAACGAGTTCTTAGAGACACACTTGTAAGTTCCGTAATCTGCACTGGTAACTCTTCTTATTGGTAGTCTGAGTACTGACCGATACGAACCGGATATCTTCTGAGGCTCTAAACTCCCACCTAAATCAATGTAAGAGGAATCAAACTTAAACGGTTTTAGATCGGTTATTATTAATTAAAAATGATAAAAATATGTGTACGTTTGTCAGGATTAAACTAGAAGATATAAATTACGGTATCAATCGTATAAACTGCTAGATGGTTTTAATAAGATAGACCAAATTAGAAAACGGTTGTAACATTTCTAACTTGTTTAGTTAAATGAAAATTAATACATTTTTTAAATAATAATACCTGATGTTCTAACACATAAACATCATACCCATAAGCCACATTTCGATAATTTAAGAATACATTTATATTTTGATTATTTAATTAAATTTTATTGCTACGATTTTTATCAATATAAAAAGTTATGGCTATTATTATTACTCATGAAATAAAACACGCGATCATGAAGAAAAACATACGGTCATACAATAGCTTGTTAAAAAAATTACATAATTAGTTAATTTATACATGTATATAAGATTAACAATTATATATCAGATATCACAATCATAAAAACATAACACGGTATTATGTACGGATACATACATATGTATATACATAAGTGATATAAATAAAAGCTTATCGCGAGATTCTGTCGTGTCGATAAACGAAACAAAACATTTATAAAATAATTTGACCTCGACATAAGCCAAGAAACATAAAGTGTTCTAAATAAAAATATATGGTATTCGATTTAACGGGTACTTTTATAGGCAACAAAAAGTGTGCATTTAGTTAAGCACTGATTTAAAACGGAATTATCTGCTTTCTTGAAAATTTAAAATAACTCACCAATAGGAACGATTTCACCGCTGTCTCGACTCCAATAACTGACAGGTTTCGGATATGCTTCGGTCTCACATTCGATGACGAGGTCTGAACCCAGAGCTGCTCCTACTAGCTGATTTCTAATAACGATCACTGGTGGAACTAAAGAATTAATGTTAAAAAATATAAATGTAGAATATTAATGTATGTAGAATATATAATATATGAAATAATTTTTCAGTCCAATGCAAAAAGATCTAGTGACTTCTTTTCTCACATTATTTATGTTTCATAAAATAAATAGAAAATGAAGTTAATATTTAGACCATTTAGAGAAATAAAATAAACAAAATTACTTATTTTATTATGAAAGCTAACAATGCATTTTTTACTTTATTTTTAATTAGTATATTTTCCATTATTATGAGAGTTCGTGATGTTAAAATATTTTAAATGCTTTGTACCAACCAATAATGAACAGTAATGTCTATGCTTCAAGGAAATAACTTACCAGTAAAAACATAATGGACTACTGATTGAGTATCATTAAGCGATTCCAGTAAAAACTAAATTACATGTATGTGTTTTCTTTATGGTTTTATATACATTTTCTGAAAATATCAACACGACTCGGCATTTATGGTACAATTTTCATTTCTCCTATCATTGCTCCGATCGAATCCCTAACAGAATTTATAAATATCCAAATAAAAAAAAAGAAATATCTTACAACAGCCTTGAAATGAGGAGTTTTAATAATATGTAAGTTTTTTAACAGAATAAATA
>DVQP01000734.1:0-19830 GCA_018231745.1 Danaus eresimus
TTATATATTTAATATTGTTAAATTGTTTAATTACTTTGTCTTTGGATGATTCGAATGAACATTTACTACGTACATACTGCTTTTTCGTATGGGCTGTTTAGGCTTGAGAGAATCTAAATAAAAGTTACCATTATAAATATATACCTACTGTCATCGCAATCAGATCGAAATCATCTAAATAAGTGTTAAGTAAAGAAGACAGTGATAATATATATTGTTTTAAAACTAGAATATTTACGTACATTATATATCAAAAAAAAAAATGAAGGCAAAAAATATCGTAGCTGATAAACTTTGATCATTAATTTTTATAAACACTGCATGTTTTTGGCTATTAGTAAAACTTAATATTGTCTGCGATGCTGCAGCATGTCACACTGACTCATCATTAATGATTTTCATTAATTAAAAAATAAGTTTTAGCCAATAATAATAATTAATAAATCTAACTTTATGTGTAAACGATAGCTAAACGATTTGCAAATGCAATAACAAGTCAGAACACGTGACACAACAACAAATCATAGATAATCAAGGAATACAATTTATATATAGCCGATTAAACCAACGTAAAAACTAATCAAGACTATCACAAAATCGACAAAACAAAACCTCAAAGCTAAAAAACAAATGAATGGAGGCGTTGCAGGCTCCTTGCAACATAAATCATGGCGGGACTTGAGATACTAACCAAGATTTTAATAAACATGGCCCTATCTCAGAGTTCATTCATGTTTTTTTTATTATTTTAATTAGGATACGCGTTAGTGGTCAAGATTAGATGGGGGTCGTTTGTATATAATTCTTAACTATAATTTTAATGTCCTCTGAAAGACTTTACTCGGATATTATTTTTGTATATCACTTTTAAATGTTGCCATAACTAAATACAAACTTTAATTGTGTCGGCATTTTGAATTTTATATACCCTTTTTACTCGACATTATAACATGGCAATGATGCAGACGAGAATATCAAACTTACCCAAACTTTTGAACTGTAAATACATAGAGGAGTAGACGATATATACATATATAATATAAAAAGACAATAACCACATAAACTCTGCCACGAATAAATAACTCCGAAAACATATCATTACTTCGAAGGAATCAGTACATGGCTGCCAACAGAAAAGTGTGCAGTAAAAAATAAAAGAATGTCTATGGAAAGCTTGTGGGCGGCGAACATACAGCAGCCTTAATTACGGGGTAGCGAGCCTCTGCGGCTTCTTGCCTCGTATAGATATTGCCCCGCTAAAGTACCTTGCACATGAAACAGATTATAATAAATAACATGCAAAAAGGTTTTATACTTATAAAATAATTCGTTTATGTTTTACAGTTAGCTCTTGCGTTGCTTGTAATGTATGTAATATTTTTTGTTACCGTTTAGACATCCTAAAAAGACACGGAAATGACCAATAGTCCAGAAAGAATTTAAAAATATTACTGCAGCGGTAACAAAAATTAAGAAACTCCAGATGTAACCCAATATTTTCACATATATAAATATAATTTCAATGATACCTAATAAAAGCTTGTATATCAATAGAAAAATACTATTCAAAAGTAGTTAAGTTTTAATTATATATATTTAATTTTATATTTTGAAATAATTTCATCGGTCTTCTGTTTTCACGTGTACAAGCTCATCAAGTTATTTGACCAATATCTTATAAGTTCCCACGCATTGGACTGTTATATAGGAGACAATAACAAAATAAAAGAAAATTTCACTTCAAAAATTAATCAATACGAATTCATTTATTTTATTGATAGAAAAGGAACAAATTAAAGCGTGAAACAACAATTGCGATTAATACCAACTGGTCACGAGTAAGTAGTTGTAAATAATTCATTTTGTTCTCATCATGAACAGAAGTCACATAGACGGATCTAATAGAACCAATAGAAAATATCTACAAAAACAGCTACCTATAGAAACAGTAGATTAAACTATGATTAAATTTCATTTCATACAAAAAGTCGAGAGGCCGAATGACTAAACAGTTTTTACTGGGCGGGACTGTGGGAAAGGCATAGATTAAAAAAAAACTCCATGTAGGTTGGACTGGTTCTTATCAATAGTGTGTTGGCTGTATGGCTGTTAATTGTACGTTGCTGGCTGTATAGAGTGTATCTGTGTTGTTTTGTACTTTTGATTGTAGATTCTTATTTTTTTTATTTAAATAAAAAAAGGAAATAGGAAAGTTTATTAATCGTGAATGTTTTTTGTTCAATAAAATTAGATATATGTATATGACTTTTTGAGGCTAATTTTAATGTCGACCAAATAATTGTTTTTTTTATTTTATCATTTTTATTAGTATACGACGTTAATAAAATTATTATTTTCAATATAATGTCCAATATGTATAAAAATAACTGGCAGTCGTGAGAATTCTTCTAACCGTTTTGAAAATTCGTGAAAAAAAAAAACTAATTGCATATTCTTTAATTTGCGTTTTGTTCCACTATATGCCGACCATTTCATTATCTTATAATCTTATTGCACAAATATATGACATAGTAATTAATGATGTGTGATCTATACTATGATGTATTTCAAATACACCAAAAGTTAGACGAGAAAACAATGACACAATAATTTTCAAAGAATTTTGTATTGCTTTCTTTATTTTATGTTGTAAGGTTATTTTATTTAACCATAACTTTTGTTCCACCTTTTTTATAATATAATAATGATATTCATTGCCATACTTTAAGTATATACTTAAAAGATATTGACAAATGTTTTCTATTATAACAAAAATTTTGTTACAACTAAGGGAAATCATTAATTTGTAAATGTTATATCTTAGTAAGGGTGTGGCCACGTTGCCCGCGGCTCGGCTCTTAACAAGTAGCCAGGCCGCCTCCGCTCCGGGCCTCGAATTGTAAAGTTTGTTTTCTAATTTATATGAGAAAACGAATTTAAATAACTGCTATTAAAAAGAAGGGCTTATGAAGGAATTCTTTTTTGTAATGCCTTGCCATTATATTGGATTTACGTAATATCTGGCATTTGTTATAGCTGATGAAAAAAAAATATGTTTAGCTACCCATTTTATCAAAATGCATAAATCTCCCTTACAATATTTACAAACAATAACAGTAATTTCATTTAGTCAGTGATTTAATTTTGATATTAATCTCATTAGTTTCGGTATCACAGCTGAAGATGGGTCTTCAAGAAGGCAAGAACGATCTGAATGTAGATGAAGATTTTTGAGTGCGTTAATGGATTCAGCCCCGAGGTAACACGAAAACGAAGCGTATACTTACAAAGAAGCCAATCCTTTATTATAATTTTGAAAAACTAACCATAATAAATATATTTGAGAACGTTGACAACACAACAAAAAAACTATGAAATTTACTAATATAATTTTTTTATTATACGAAAATATTTTTATTATTATTTATTTATTATTTTTTTAAACGTTAAGTAACATGAATTCCGTCTTAATGTCATTGAGCTTGAAATGAAACAGCTTAACTCATAGCAAAACTTTCACTTTTATGTAACACAGGAAATAATAGCTTTAACATATAAAACCTTTGTGAAGCTCTGGCTATCATCCTCTAAGATGTCGACGCGAATGTATATCTGTGAAATAAAATGTCAAGGCACAGTAATATCATATCCTTAAGCGTATACATTAACATTTACATATGTTGTTTACGATACGTCTGTCCGTACACGTTAATGACATTCAGACAAATATATTCGACATACGCGGACGCATCGCCGCGCTGAATGTATTGTTTTGCAACAACAACCACCGTCACTTGAACTTAATCCATTCGACAGATGCTCGTCTGTGAGGTTCTATGAATATTGGTTGCTCCACCTCGTTTTTTAAGTTATAAATCCAAGCGATGTTTAGTTTTTATTTTGTTATAATTTCGCGAAGATGCCGCAGGCGAAACACCAATATGAATATTAAGAAATTTTTTGTGAGATGAAAAGTGTCTGTTTCCATTGCGTCATTTAACAATTATATTGTACTACGACACGGGTTGTGTTTCACTTGATAAAAATGTTGATAAGTAATGAATATCATGTTCATCATTATACAGATAAGAATAAAAAAAAATTTTCGATGACATTAAAATGTAATATATATTCAGAAGTTTTGTGCAATATACGTGATGCACAGTAAAAAATATAAATACGACATATTAAAATATGACAAATTAATAATGAATGTTTAATAATTAAATTAGATTTAACAATGGGAACGCGAAGTAACGGTGACCGGTCCAATTTGAGTGACGGGTGACTAAAATTTATGGCGTCTATGGTATTAATAGTAATAATACAATATACGAGGTTATAAAACAGGAGTCCGCTGACCCACTCACATCCGGTTAAATTCTGTACGGTTATTTTTACGTAGTTAAAAAATATACATTTCTATTAGTCATCTACTCTATAATTCTGTTTTTCTATCGATTATAACTAGCGTATCAGAAATATTAAAACTAAATTCCCGTTTATGTTTACCGGGAAAATTATTATAAAGTTAAATGTCCAAGTAACTAAATATAAGAAACCTATGTAGATTTTTTTATGTACATAGCGTTTAGATAGTTTTGGTACCTAGTGACAAAATCCTCATCGAAATACCTGTTAAATTATGTTAAGTCAAATGGAAAACAATCTTTATGTAATCTTTATAAAATCATTGATCTTTACGTGAACTACTTTTTCGTATTTGTTGATAATGTTTTTTTTTTAAACTGGTTTATATTTTTTTTTATCATCTGCCATTCCTAATTTCTATGAACACATGGATCTATGAAACTTGAATTAATAAAAGTTTATTTTTTAATTATCCACAATAATCATATTATTTTCAATAATTCAGAAAAACTGTTTGTCATACGCAGAGTAAACAAATGTAGTAGTATAACAAATGTAGTAGTAAATGTAAGTAGTATATGCGTATCATTGTAATCCGTTATAATATCGAAATATACATAAGATTACTAGTAAATTAAAACTTACCGCTAATATATATTAGACACTTATTGCTTTGGACTTGAAACAGGTACATTTATAATTAGCTGTTGTCGTCGAAAGTTTCTCGATATCCATATTCCTTTCTTAATAATTGATTTCTCTGTTGGATATTACTATGTAAATATATTAAAATAAAAGCACACTTGCATCTATTGTTCACAGAAACAACGGCCACGGACGTATATTTGAGGGCATAACTCAAATTCATTAGCGCAGTCCGGTCAGATCAGTAATGGTCTACAGAACCCAAAAAGAGAATCGACGAACCAACTCATTAATGCTTTTCCATAGAAATATATTAATCACATCTCGCCACGCCCTCCGGCGGCTAAACACCAAATAATTTCTGCTATAACATTTCGAAGGGCGCATTAAAAAAACAATAATTAATTTCATTCTGTGGCATATTTGAGGCGGACGTTTTTAAAACGTTTTTTTCCGGACAGGTGAAGCTAGTTTATGAAATATTGCAACCATTATTAATGTTTGATTTCAGAAGGTATTTTTAGATCTTAATTTATTTTCTCCTTTTTTTGCGTTATTCTAATTCTCACGCCGTACCTAAATAGGTTTTCTTAAAAAATGCTAATCTTAAATTTCGTAATATAAAAGAAAATGTTAACTATACTTAAACCTTCTGACGTAATACTTGTACATGGCAGGTACAAAGTTTAAATCAATCGAAACATTTAATTCTCATGTCAACAACTTGTATTATAAACGGTTTTAATAAAATGTATAATTTTTTTTAGTCACCCAGTATTTAAAAATATTTAACGATAATTTTTGAATTATTAGACATAACAATTGTCATTTCTTTAATAATCGGTCTTGAAATTTGTGTCAAGAATCCCAACGCATATGAGGAGAGAGATTTTGAATAAAAAATATAAATAATAATCAAAATTGATTCTTTTATCCCGATGTGTAATCTTTTGTACATTTGTAACAATAAACAAATATAAATTTTACATTGACAGGGCGAGTTTAATTACTCATTAACTGTTACTGTACTTCGTATAGCTAACCTTTACAAATACAGTAAATAAATAACGCTGGTTTTTGAACGCATCGTGACCACGCGGCAAAGATCACACGATTGACCAATGGGGTGCAATCACGCAAATGTCACCGTACACACGTGCGGGTGGATATGTTGAAATAAAAATGAATTTAATATAATCTTGATTTAATGTGCGAGACAATGGAAGCTACGCACCGTTTTCACCTTTTAATTGTCATTTTTACGTTTATTCATATATTTCATTAAAATTATTTTTTATTACATTTTTCTTTATAAGTTAACGATATTAAAAATGGATTGGAAGAAGTCGAATTGTTTGTTAAATGGTGTTTTAGTTGAGATATGTGTTTTGTTTTATTGTAACATTAAAAGGTTATCTTTGAAGATGACATGACGTCGTTATTTACTCGTGAGGTAAATTAAAATTAAATATAAATTACTATCAGACTGTTGTCATAAAATCGACCATAAATAATATATAATTAATGTTTATATTTGTCGTAAATGTTACTGCTTGTTTTTATTATTCTTACTATTAAGTATTCGAGCATCAACCATCGCGACGGTTTGTATAGAAAATACTATTTTATAAGCATTTTGATAATTTATATGTTACATTTATTTGTGTTATAAAAAATGAGATCGTTAATGCTCTTGTTAACATTATGTTATGAAGTTTTATGGTGACTTTTTCATTATAAAAATATATTTGTTTAAAATTGTGTTAATTATATATTATATGTATGTATGTATAAATGTATTTTAAACAAAAATGTAAATTTCCATACCATCATCCAGCTGCCATTTTTGTCCATTTGAACCGTGTTCATGTAAAATTGTCCTAATAAAATATAATTAACAGTTAGTTTACTCATAAAGAACGTATACCGATCGTTATCAAATAGTAATGGCCTCTTTACTACGAATTACTTTCGAAACTAGTGTAGGTACCTCCCCCAGCAATTACTATCAACTGACAGTCTCGTCGTGAAATGTCGTCATGGGCTCTAGGGTTTGTTATAAAAGAAAGCCTACTCATTGTTTGACAGATATTTAAATATATATTTGTAACAGTATATAAAATTGTTAGTTCGGAATAAATAAAATTTAAGGATCAGTACTTAATGACAGAATTTTACAGCCGTTATAAAAGGTTTTTGTATAAAATAAACGTGCTTACAAATCAACGTTGACTGTTAGGTGCAATTTTATGAACGAAACCGAAATATCCGTTTGGGTATGCCATTATGGATTCCATTGTTCCATTGTAAGAAAAATAATTTTTATTATATAAATAATATATTCGTTACATACAAAAAGATTGTTGTTATCAATAAATAATTAAAATCAATTATGATACAAGCCACGTTTGGGACTGTCGGTGTGTAACAGCTACGCGAGCACGCCGTACACGGGTTATAGGTACCAAACTAGTTAGTGGACTATGGAAGCGATAACCAATCAATCTGGATTCGACACGGTCAGCGATCGACGTCAGTGCCAGAGTTTATGATCATTGGGAATTTATACTACATTCGATGTTTTGGATGTACTCACGTAGTTGTTTCCTGTTCTATTGAAATAAGATGCTTTCACACATATTTATGTTATTAGCTACATATTCCCGTTGGTATGAAACCTGTTCATTTTATTATTGGGCCTCATATCACCGTTTTTAGAAATATTTAATATAAAATTCATAATAATCTACATATCTTTTGATTGTTCTTTAATTATCATGAACTATCATGGAATATTAAAAGGCTTCATTGCCGCAAATATCGTATCTATGTACCGGAATGCTTTTAACTGTTTGAAAGCATCACGTATATATATATACCACAGAATAAATAATTATCAAACATAAATACAGAACGGGAAAGACAAGCCCAATTCCAATTACTGCAACACCATGAAGACCGCAGTTTATTCGTGTGAATCGCCATGTGCTGCTCGCCCTTCGGATCCCTTTACGAGGGTTGTAGGGAGGGAGGTAGAGCAACGCAGATAAGGTTTGTTTTGGTAATGAGTTTTCGTGTTCTCTTATATTAAATTGACTTTATTCTCTGATGATACACCTTGTAAATTACTCCAGCTATAACCTAATGGCAATGCTGACAATAGATATGAATCTGTATGATAATTTGATATAACACCCGGACATGGGAATACTATGGGTCATAAAGTCTGCATGACTTGTTACTTATAACAATGTCTACACTACATCTTTTTAGGTACGTTTATTTATATAAAGCTAGATCCTACGCCAATAGTTTTGTATGAAATATGTTTGATCATAAAATGTTAAATTAAATGTGTTCGATTAAATGAAACATGCAGCTATTGTTAATGGGTCAGTTATTCTGCAATAAAAATGATAATGATAATAAAAAAATTATGACTTCTTAGATTCCAAACGTTACTGGTAGTAGGTATCTACTGAGAATTGTTTGAAGTAATCAAACAATATTAAAATAGTTTTAAAACCTTCCATGACTTATACCAATTATTTACTTATATGGATCAAGAAATGATAGCCACATTAATTTATCGAATAGATTTTATTCTTACATACAATTCCATTACATTTTACATTCTAAATACATATAATAAATAGTATGTACCGATCATAACTTAGTTTAAGTACATACATCCTGTGTCCGTTACATTTAACTTTCATCAACTATTAGTTTAATACTATAATTATATTTTATAATACAATACAAGTAAATTGTTACTTTTTTTTTAAAAAATTTCGTTATTATTATTATTTTTTAACTTCCCTCAATGGATTTTGGGATAAACATCGAATTACTAGTTTATATTGTAAGTGGTTTGTTGGATCTATTAAATCTTTATGAATATTATTAAAAGTAATATATTATTAAAACATTAATTCTGCCTTGAAATCATTAGTACACGTACTATATAAAATATGCTTCCTTAACAACGGTTATAAATTTAGATGTACATACTGAATTTAACACATTTATATTTTTATGTTGTTAAAAAAAAAAGTAAAGACCACACTTCTGATATAAAATTACGAGTCTTTAAACAGAGTTGTGTGTTTCATTCGTAGACAGTGCAATACCCATGGTATATATTAATGAATAAAATACTTAGTACAAATTGTTACTAATGAAATGTTACCATATAATATTTACATTGATTTACTTACAGATAGAAATACTTGTATTTTATCTATCATATCATGTATCCGATTGCCTATATTATGATCTATTTTATATAGAAATTAATCAATAAATACGGAAAAATTAAAAATGCTTTAATTTCTATCTTAAAATAGGAACCAAAATAATATCGCTTTTATTTTAAAATTTCTAAACTGTAAATAAATTAATATTATTTAACTTATCATAATCACTAAACACAATATCTGTACACTATTCACATTTAATCACACTATGTATTCTAATAATTATACCTTTAAATAAAAGACCGGAATATATTAGCTAAGTTAAAACGACCGCTGAAAATAATGTATGAATCAGTAACAGTCAGAAAAGTTTGAACAATATACCAAGCAGTTATGAAGCTCGTATAATATTTACACACAGCTACATACACATATATTTAGAAACTACTAACTAAACAATGTAAATATGTGAAACATTCAATACACTGTTTTAAAAAATATATGTATAATAAGATGAAATTAAAAATAACATCCAGCTGAAAATCATCATACGATCAGAAAAAAAAACCTGTCACTGTCATATAAACTTGGAGACACACTGAACGTCACTGTCAGCGTCACTTTGTCCACTTAAAACCCCGTCGAGCCGCATCAGTCGTGGTAGTCTCGCGGCTCCGGCTTCAGCTACCAGACCAGCCCCTCGGGGTGTAGGGGAGGCGGGGCGTCCCCGAAAGTGAACTCCGGGGACGAGGGTCGCGGCAGCACTAGGTGATCGGGCGGGGGGAACTGCTCAGGGAATTCGCCGCCCTGCAGCGACTCCATACCACCTGCGAAACGACCTGCTCTCCTTAGACATGGCTTGTTTGTTCACAATTACGTTGTTGCTCAAATATTGATAAGGGAATTTAGAGTTACTTTTTTTAAATTTAAATTTCTATGTCTGGAATAATTTTATTTTGAAATTGACTAAATGGTAATTTGTAATGTGGCTGTTTAGAAACCAAATAATATTTGATAAAGGACTTAATCGGTGAGAAGTCTACCTGGCTGGTTGAAGGGCATGTTCGGTGGAGGATGGAAGAATGGGGCATCATGGTGGAACGGCGGGCCATATCCAAACTCGAACTTCCCATCTGCTGTCGCGAAGTATGGGAACCCCGGAGGCCCCTCCTCTAGTCCCCCGGGGGACAAATTCATTGGGAAGCCACGCATCTTGCGTGAAGAACCAAAGAAAGGACCCCTTCCCATAGATGTCAACTGTTTCAAACGTCTCTCCTTTGATCTCTTGTTTTGAAACCAAACCTAAGACAAACATTTACATTACTGGCTTTTATTCATAAAAAAAACTTTACAGCTTCATATAACAATTTGGTTTAAACAAACTGAAAGTATCATTTCTTTGTTACAAAAGCAAAGAAATATATCACCATTCGGAAATTTCATAGTCGGTTAGCGCATTCACATACTTTTGCGGTTTCAAATTATGTTTGTTCTATTGTATACAGTTATATCATGTAACCAGTGACCGCAGGTACAAAGAAAACATTTATTTATTTTACTACTTAAAGTCTTTATGTAAAATTAATATGAAAAAGTTTTTTCTCATATGTTAGTTGTATTTTTTGGTTGTCAGTGGATTTATTTTGATTAAATAAAAATAATGTTTTGTTTTTAGAACGATTTTCATAGATGAATAACATTTTTATTAGTATTAATTTAATCGCAGACATTAGTTCACGGTCAGTTTGCGCGTGCGAGTAATCTATAAATGGCGAGTTTTGCACCTCTCGTGTCCGCTTGCAGTTTAGTTTAGCATATTAGTCATGGCACATGACATACATACAGCACCACAAGCACTAGTCTTATCATTAAACTTAGATTGAAATCGTATTAATTTAGTAATCTGCGTCTAAAATTAAAAACAAAGAAACAGTTTAAAACACGCGCATACCGACTGTATTATGTTTGTAGTAGCAAGGAATCTAAGTGCAAATTACTTATAAGCGGTTATTTATCGCTATTAATAATTCAAACTCAACATCCTACAAAGACTGTGTGAGGGTTATACAATGCACCTAACATTTTATAGCTAACGTTATAATTTAAAGCTAACATCTATTATCAAATAGCATTTTAAACGATGAAGCCAAGGTCGTGTAGCAATCCCCTGCCAATCCAACGTCTTGTAAATAATCGAGGAGGTGTGAAACAACTTAAATCCAGCGACAAATAAGCCACGTTCTTATTTCACACACATTAAAATACAATTTGTTTGACTTAACTAGTTTGAACAACTGCAACTGATTTGGACATTTATAAATAGTTAAAAATCTACACGTTAATTTCGACTGTAGATTTCGCGTTTCAAGCTACGGGCTATATCATAAATGTACAGGATTTTCTTCGAGCATTATTAGATACTAATGAAATAAATACCCTGAGGATGGTTTCTGCTTACGGTTAATATAAATATATTTAATAATATTTACATAATTACCGATAACACTACAAACGTAATGTTTACGAGTATGTTGAGAACAAACGACCTAGTGCATGGATTTTAATTAATTTCTCCTTCGGAATTATGTAATATTTATGGCGACTTTATGCCACCGATTTCATATTTTTTAACCAATGTTTTAAATTACAAGTAAACTTATTTAAGACGAACCATTATATTCTCCATAAACTTATCAGCTCGTAATGCTGATTGATTACTTTCAATACATTTTATTTATTTGCTATTTATAAATAATAGCTGGAGATGTTATTATTTTAAGATTCAGTAAGAACTATTAATGATCAGGCAACTCGATGGCTGATATATAATATAATTTTGATGAATCCCATAAAAATGTCATGTAAACTTAATGATATTAGTATTTACACTGCTGCTATTAAATTGGTGATTTACCATTTACAATGTTATAAAAGTTTAAGAGAATATAGTAAACTGTCATTGACGAGGACTTTATTGTATAAGAATTCCCTTGTACGTTTGGTATTTTTTTTTTTTGATAAAACTCACCAAAATATTAACTTAGATTTAAAGTTTAAGAACAAAGAACGGGTCTTAGATAGTTATTTTATGTATGGTAGCACATAGTACGTATAATTTATTGCATGTATTAAAAAAAAAAAACTTAAAGTTCCTTGTAAAAACACGTGAATTTTAGGTGTGAGATATTTCAAGCGTATAAGTATGCAGCTGTAAAACAACCATTAGAATTTTAAATGAGATAAAATGGTTTGTATATAAGATAAACTAACTGAATTAATTCGAGCGAAAAGCCTCCATTCCTCAATGAGACAGATTAAGACAAAGGAGTTATCGCTTTATAGAAGTACGAGAATATGCAATAGCCATAAAACTAAAGAGAATACAGTCCTTCTCTTTTATTCATTTCATATCGTGTGTAACTTAACATTAAACTTTTACGAGCGTCGGTAGCTCGGACTAGAGCTTTTCAATTTTTTAAGCCATTCAAAATATATAAAATTCGACATATCCCGTTACGTTAACTTATTACGGTAATTACTTAATACACAGTTCAGTTCAAATTGCCCAAATGTTGAGCAATTTCGTATGGTTTTATAACCTCTAATTAATGTTACACAGATTATTTTATATTCAACTAACCGCTTCCCGCAACTTCATGCGCATGTTATTACTTATTCGAACACTCGCCTATAAACATGTAGGCTGTGTTTCTTTGTTGTCGTTTTTTTTTTCTAATCCACGGTACGAAAAGCATTTAGTAGTATACGATATTTAGTTTTATACGAAAAGCATTTAGTAGTTATCATACTGAATAAAATTAAATTGTCCATACATTTATATGTATTTGTTATATTATTATTTATTTCTAGCTACGATACGTTAACATCGGCTGGGACTCGTCTATCTTCTATAGTAAGCACGTATTTGGGTGACGACGCCGAGCCCACAGATCTGCCCAGCGGGGCTCCTCGAGAACAAGCTGAGTGGTGTTAAACTCTATATTTCATACACCGCGAGAGACTTCACTTTTACCGGCCTTATAAATACAATTTTAGTATTTTATTAATGAAACTAAAAATAATTACACGTTTTTATATAAACATTTAGAATTCTATTCCAAAAAGCCAGTTGATTTCGTTACTGGCACAATAGTGTTAGAAAATAAGCAACTTTCTTTATTATAGACAAAAATCTATTCAGCCTAACCGTCGTCATCGAAGGATCAGGTCGGCAGAAAATAAAGAGATGATTAATATAAGATGCGGACATTGTTCTCTACACCCATAGTATAAATAACGCTTTACCTGCGGCGCCCCCCAGCGCTAATGAGTCGACATTACGTTGTATCGGCAGTGTCTATAAAATACGCCATCGACATATTTCGAAATACTTTATGTTACGGCCGCGACCTTCGTTCGAGAAGTCGTTTTCATTAATTGCAAGATGACTTTCGAGTAGGAAGAGCTTGGTTTCCGAAAGCGGGCTGGACGTTACTAGATTCGGTGTAATTTGGCAAGTAAATGATAAGATAGTGTATCGGTACTGGAGTTGAAGCCGCAGCGGGTGGCTGGCTCCCCGTAGCGATCCACACAATACCTAACTATAATACTTAAGCACCGAACAGTTGTTCGGGCAGCGTTTTGTTTTCATTTTTCTTCCCGCCATAAACAATGTCATGCGCCATATGGGAACGGGTAAACGCGAATTTACACCCCAGCGGTTAACAAAGACTAATGACGTACTTTTAAAAAGATACAAATTTTAGTATTTTTAAATTTACTACACGAGTATAAGATTGACACACGTATCGCATGAAATATTCTAAATATGATTGGTACGTATACATAAATATTTAAAAGCTTTAAATTATACAAATTAAGATTTATAAACAACAACTATAAACACATTTGAAAATAATTAACATTAAAAAAGGAACGTGGAATAAGATGGCGTCGCTGAAGCCGCGGCCACACCGTGCGCTGAACGCACCATCTACACTCAATTGGCGTGGCAAAAGGTAAAAGTAAATTATTTCCTCGCGTTCATACATCTTACTTGTGTACATTTCAAATGAACTCCGCTGCACGCTCGACACAAAGATTTTAAGGCCACGATTAAACGACAGTCTAGGTTATGTTATGTTACTTATATATAAAATCAAAGCACGATAAAGTTTTAATACTAGTGTTATATGCATATGAATGTAGGTATAGACGAACCGTACCTTTTCTCTCCACTCCCATACCTTGAACGAGATCGTTTTGTTATTTAACGACTCTACGCCGACAGATTGACATATATACGCTATAAATAATACATTCAAGAGAATTGAATATTTATAAGTTCATTATTATATTTTCTCTTGATTATATATTTTTAATTTATATTTATACTTAAAAACAAGATGTCCCGCTAAATTCGTTGTTATCCCATTCGTGACACGTCTCTTAGTTTTATTTTAGTCAATTATTTAATCATGGCTGCGTTTTTGTTCACTTTCTTTTTTCAAACTCTCCCATTTATTTTGATTTTTTAACGTTACAACATGATGTTTGCATTATTGGATATTTTTAGAAATCGATTTCATTGCACGCGAGTATCTTCGGAGTTAATAGTTGCAGCAAATTTACTATTCATATGTCAATCTAAATGAAAACATAGTAACGATTCTTTTAAGTGTATTTCTATGTTGTGAATGTTATAAACTATATGGAAAAACATTCTAATTATTAACTCAAGTTAACCAATCAGTGTGCAATGCTTACAAATGGAACTGTTATCATTCTGATAACACACGGCTCCACCATTGGCTACGGTTTCCAATATGGCTGCCATTATCTGAATCCATTTGAGCGTAACTTTTATTTATTTTCAACGGCGATAAGTGTATTTGTAGTGACAAAATGCGTTGTGTATTTATTCAAGCAGTATTCATATACGTATACTATATGTTACAATAATTTAACTTTAAAAACTATATATGTTTATTGAAGTATATTGTCATTATTCGACCTCAGCAAAAAATGTCAAATTAATACTCTCTTAAGTGATGAACTTTCAAACCTCCACGAATGTTCTTGCTTACTGCCTCCAAAGCAATACAATCACTACAAGTTTCGTGGCAAGAAAAAGTCAAAAAAACCCTCGATAGTACAAATAGGAAGTCTCAAATACGTCAGTTGCGGAATACGATTGATCGCTCGACCGTTGCTGAGTGTTGCCACTTTTGACATAGACTATAAAACAACATAATTTGCTATAATTATAATGTATTATAAACCTGTGGTTTTATTTATTTAATTTGTTCGAAAGATGAGCAGAAAATAGTCTGTCTATAAAACCTTTGTATCAAAAAATATTTATTGGATTTTACTGTTACTGAAATGCGAAACATAAAAAATTAAATTAAATAAACTCAGGTAAAACAATTCGAAATGGATAAAAGCAAAACCGAGACACGTAGCGAACGTATAAATCGGATATTTATAGAAAAACCTCAGGAATCAATCGACAATAAAACGCCACTATATAGTCACGTCACTAGAGTCAGTCGTGACAGCTACGTGCCCATCTCGGCGAAACGAAGAATCTTGAAACAGGTCGACGAACTTAGCCAAAATTTTTAATACACCAACCTTAGCGAAATCAATATAATTAAACATTAATATCGCTAATCTCTATTTAATTATTATTTTTTTTTTATATAAATTTAACATTTACTATATTTTTAAAACATTCAGAAGCGAACTGGCAGAATATAAAAAAAGTTTCTTATAAATATTTGAGATATGTCGATGACGTTAGATTATGTGAATAGTTTTTATAGCAACATACCAAGCACCAAGTGCACCGGTCATCGAATCAATTTGCTAACGGCGGACACCAGCCTAGCATCAATCAAACACTGTGATGGATTGTGTGCGCATGCGCAACTGAGCACGGCTACTGTCATTAATACATCAGATGACTGATAGAGTTTCTTAAAGCCACACAAATTACAGTTCGGCCCATTCAGCTTTGGTAGCAAAAAGTTTTAATTTTATAATATATTCACTTTAACGATTTAAGTAAACTAAAATTATATGAAAACAAATAATTTACAGCGATTTTAATTAAACCGCTCGTTTCAAGCACCAAAACAAATATGAGATGCTATCTCGAACTGAACTTTCACTAACATAGTTACCATTTAAACGTACAAAGATTTACAATAGTAAACAGAAAAACATTCTTGTACTAATAATTAAAGATGTGTATAACATTTGTAAAGGAAGTGACAGATAGCCAGCCTAGGGCGATGGAACATTAAGGCCCTACGCAATATTAATGTAGCACATTCTCACCCACGGCAATAAAATAAATGATGTCATTTTTTGTCCGCGCGGGAGACCCTTTGTCCTTATTCCGTCGGCACATCACTAGACCTGCCCGAATAGAACTATCCACAGGGTGTCCTTACACAAAAGACGTTAGGCGCCTCTCGATTCTCTTCATTTTTGCGAATATGACGCGTCTTTTTATCATAATTAATAATTTATAGCTTTCGTCAAGAGTCTCTGGGAGACACCTGCATGCAAGGTGCTTCTGTCGCACAGATGATAAATCATACATCTTTGTTATTTTAAGATACCGTGTAGTCATACATAATGGCTGGACACTAACATTAAATTGTTAGCAGATAATAAACTAGCCGTTTTACGTATTTTATTAACACTTTCCCGCTCGGCGACTTTAAAGTTTCTGAACATTAATTTTATTTCTTTATAAATAATAAAAATTAACAAATAATATTCTTGTTACCGGAAGATGTTTACAAATATCAAGTTATCCGTTTAGTCTAGCCATTTTGTCGTTGATACCTTGAAATTTAACGAACAAAAGATGTTATATCGAAGTAGTTTTTTTCTTTTTTCGAACAATACGCATTGCGTAGGGCATTAAATGTCAAGTATTGATGCAAATGTTACCGCCGACATACATCGGACATTTTTACGAGAGTCTGCACCAGTGCGACGTAAAACATCTATTTTACAGTCCGTACACCTCGTTGTTTTAATAATAACGATTAAAAAACATAATTTATTGTCATAACATCGACGTTTTTAGAAGTGCGGATCCGACAGCGGGAATCTGTTCAAATTGCCGGAGATAATCGTTGTCGAAAACATTTCACGTTCGATGACATCGGCTGATCGTTTGATAAAATAACATTTCATATTTTCAAATTATTTTAACAACATACTTTAATATATACACATTTTTTAGGTAGTAAATTCATTTTTTTATATTCATAATGCTTTCGAGGAGAAAAATAAAAACCTTAAATAACACTCCATCTCTATATTCATTTTAAAATAAGAGACTTTCATAATATTAATTCCGAGAAGCTAATACGGGTCAATCGAAGCACGTAAAAAGTAAATAAGAAAGTACAGTATTTCCATTCATCGTAAACTTTTCACAGATAAAACAATAGTTATCCAGGTTTGAGAGTTTGAATAAAAAAAATGTCTCGAATTAAAAGACGAAACAATTTGTCATAAAACTTCGGCTGGCTGTAAAGCTGCGGTCACACAAGCTCTTACCCGTTTACCTCGTAACTCGTGAAAGTTATAGTATTTAGGGCAGTTCAAAGCCGCCGACGGATATTAAAAGAAGAGATATGGTCGTGCGACCAAAATGTACGGCTCATTCAACTTGGATCCCGACGTTTCTATAGATTGGAGCCTGATTGACCGGTTGCTGAAGTACAATTTTATTTTTTACTAATAACTTACAACAGGGGCATGTTTTATGATCAGCATCGATATCAATATGTGTATCCACGGCATTAAAAAATCTTTATTTGAAATATAATAAAAATATAGTATATTGTCAAATCCTTGGCTAACTGACCATAGACAACTAATAACTGGCGTGTACACAAAGGCTGGGAACATTAATCAGGGCGCACATCAAGCAATGACATCATAACTCGAACACACCGACAAACTGTTTTTATCACACTGCTATCAATCAAGAGTCGACAGAGGCTTCCGCGTGGAAATTACTTTCTATATATATAAACATAACATTCAAGAATACAGCTTATAAAAAGCGAACCAGCCACCATAACTAATTAATAGCAATTGTTAATATCATGAGTTTTATTTATTATTCCCCACTAACAAATGACATACAATTATATGCGTGTAGAATATTGTTTAGAACCTAATTAATAGTGATTAATGTAACTGTTTGATTTTGTAAATATTATTTAACAGCGACGAGATATAATTTGACTTAAAATAATTCTTAAGACGTCACGTCCGACTGCATTTTATACACAAAATTTAATACGTGTGACACTATATAATAAACGTTCTCTTTTTATTTTAAACGCAGTTTGTAAAACCTATTATCAATATTTTTTTCTTTGTTAATTCTCGAGTAAACAACATTATAAACATAATTTCTTGACACGTTGTCACTAACTACTCGTCCTCATGACCTGTCAAAATAAAATATGAGCCAATAAGGGCGCGTCGCACGACTACAGCCGTCACGCTCTTACGATATATGAACTTATTAAAATATCTACTTTTTGTCCCTTTAGTTAAAACGAAATGACACGTATGTTTATTTTTGGTATTCATTACTATGTCACTCCATTATAATTGACTAATTTACAAGTCTAAAAACAGAAAAGCAATTCGAAATCCCTTCACATTGATATCTAAATAATGAAAGTTTCATTTTTATCGTACGGAATAGACAAATTTGTATAATTATATATTTAAATGAACGGCTGAATATGTTAATTGATCAGATGTATAAATGTCGATGATTAAAATATAAATTGGCATCAAAGGCGCCGACCGTTGGCTTCCTGAGATGCTGGATCGTTCACACGGACCGGTGCTAACTAGTTGAATCCGGTATATTTTGACAAAAAGCAATACAGTTAGCCAACATAGCCACATGTGGCGCGAGCATTTGACACGCGCGATCTGGCGGGACTTGACGGATGGCAGCAAAAAATATTGTTTACAAACCCACTTAACATACCCGGCATTGTTCAACTTATCGATACACATAACCGAGAAAATATTTATCTTTTAAACACCGCCTACAATAATACAGATTCTTGTAGCTGACAACTAATTTGGTCTACGTTAGTTATAAGACATTTTAATATGCAGATGCTTATATTATTTAAATGCGTTTTTTTATGTTGTTATGTAAATTTGTATTTATATGTATGGATTCAGATAAAGTTGGTTTGCTATACAAATGGAAGCTGTAAGGTTATAATTAGACCTAGGATGGGCAGGATATAGGTCTCTGATTGTGGGTTCGGCTTTGGTTTCTTCAGGAAACCTCGTTATGGTAACTAGTTTGCCGAGTGTAATAACAATGCGCTAGTAACTATATTACGGTAAACATATATGGTGGTTTTCGTGCACGGCTTCTCCCGATAAATGGTTCGTTATTTTAAACGTTATTGTATTTAAATTCGAATTATTTAGATTTTAACATCAGATTGAAAATTTAAGTAATTGCAAAAACATAAAGGACTACTTTTTATATAAATGAATAAACAAAACTTTACTTAAAAAGGCTTTTTAATCTCTA
>DVQP01000735.1:0-19816 GCA_018231745.1 Danaus eresimus
TTGCAAAGTACAGAGTGACTTATCCTATTCTATTTAGCTTTGCTCCTGACGATGTGATGTGCCGATAGCTGTTCCTTGTTATTTCTAGAAGCGTTTACCGTACTGATACAAACCTACTTCGACCGACTATCTTCCTCCTATCACATTTCTTTACCGATGCCTAAGATATCCTAAATTTTGATTAGTTTCATGTGACATAAAAGACCTCCAGCAAGTGTTGTATAGAAAGTAAAATTGCCAACCGCTCTACATAAAGTGTTATTGAAAACTCTCTCGGTAGATATACACCCTTATCAATTATAAATTTTAATTATAATTAGAAATAGCTACGTCACATAGTTTGATTGATAAAAAACCACAAGTACATTATATAGCTTGAAAATTAAAGACTTTAACTCTGAAAGAGTATTTGTGTTTTGTTTATAGGTTACAAGTTTTTTAAAACCTCGATTTTCGTAAGGATGTAGAAAAATATTTGTTAAATTAACTTCTTATTTCCAAATATACTTAGAATTGTACTGGAGCTTAGTACACCAGATATTTCCAATAATCTTTCGGTTGGTTGCTTATCCTCGAGTTTCTTTCCAAAGTTTCCTTGAGATCTCTTAACAGACAGCCAGTCTCGGTCAATTGACCGATAAATATTTGTTATAATCATAGATACCAGACCAGATCTAACGTCTAAGAGCCTTTACATAGTGTCCAAGTTTGGGTTCTCACCATTCTTCTATTAATTGCCAATAATATATATATATATAATACGTTTTGTATCGAAATGTTTCGTAAACGGATAATTAATGAAAATAATATATCAAAAATATATTTACTTAAATAACTGAAGCTATAATTATTTTGTGTGATGTTTATATTCATAAAATTGTTTTGCTTTTGCCATATTAATTATTTTAGGAGTTGCGAAACAAATTTGGGACAGTTGTTAGTAGTTTTACAAATTAATATTAATTTTGTGTAGTAATATAAAAATGTCCGTAAAAGGTTATATTGTAAACGTGAATGTAATACACATGTGTGTACAATATTTTATAAAATACTATTAAAATATATGAAATAAATGTTACCTTAAGGTTAAAACCTAACCCATCAACTTCATTGCACAAAAGAGTCCACTATTCGTTGACTGATGGGTCTCTTTGACCCCTCGTTGAGTAAATAGCCAGATTTAGATCGCACAATAAATGATTTACTTTGAGGTCGGTAATAAGTGAATTGATGTTCATCGGTAGCCCGTCATTTGTCTTCACGGGGGTTAAGTGGGCGGGAGGCAGATGTTTCTGTTTTAAGAACTTGGAC
Organism: Danaus eresimus; assembly: GCA_018231745.1. Taxonomy (NCBI): domain Eukaryota; kingdom Metazoa; phylum Arthropoda; class Insecta; order Lepidoptera; family Nymphalidae; genus Danaus; species Danaus eresimus. The sequence continues at coordinate 1,312 of DVQP01000735.1, forward strand.
TCAAGAAGCCTCGCAAACTAGTCTAAGGTTATTCGGAACTGCTAAAATTGTGTTGGATTTAACACCTTTTATGATATTGAGCAACACTTGTATTGAAAAATTTAATTTTTCATAATAATAATAATTATTATTATTTTTCGTATAATTTTCTATGCACAAATTTAAATAACCTAAAAAAACTTAGTTAGAAATTTAACTATGTTTATGATGTTTGTGTCTGTTGCGCAAAATGCTCCACGCACATGTAATATTAACAAAACTTTTAAAACATGACTAAGAAACGTAATGTATTGTCATATTTAAAGTCTGACAGTGATATGTTGTTAACTGGCCGTTGTTTATTTTGGAACGACGCAGTGGTTCACAACCGCCTGCGTAGGTGATATAAATTAATGCATTTCACATTTTTTTGATCTGGGTTATGATTAACTTTTATATTTTCGTGTTAAGCTGACACTTCGGGACACCGTTCGCTTCAACTTTCCTCGCGTCTTCTCTTCAATTTGTCCGTTCCAATTATAGCCATTAAATGCAAACCGAAACTGCTTTCGTACACACAAACAAAAAAGTTTCCTTGCATAACATTGACATATATTTTTATTTATAAACTGGCGTTCATATAACGTACAGGCCATTTTTTCGCGTTAAAATATGTTCATGTTAATGACACTTAATTACAATTAAAATGAAAAATTATGTACGAATGCATCTGCGCTCGTCCTCCAGCGATCAGCGCCATCTGTCAGCTGATGGATGCCTGGACATGTGTCCATTACCGCCCGCACCTAAAATCGGACAAAAGATAGCAAAAACGATAGAAAGTGACAACGTCATTAATCAAATTATATGCGTTTCGGTGCAAAATGATCGTAAATCTTGCATTGGGACTTTTTGTACTGCGCTTAATGAATAGCGAGATTTGAACACGTTTGACTATGAATTATAGTAGCGGCTAGCTTCATACTACATAACTTTTTACGTTGTAGTTCATGAACCATGGTGTCTGTGGTCGTTTAATATTTGAGCACTTGTATTTTTCAGAGTTTATATTCTATTAGTTTTGCTATAAGAAGTTATGTTTATAATATTACAGACAGTCAAAACAAAACATTTGAAAAAATAATAATAATTTAAAGTAATACTATCTCAGAAAAATTCGTCATTTGTATAAGACTGTGATTAAACTAATAATAACGTTTCCAAGCAGTATTCGATATCGTGAAAAAATATTAGTTAACCCTAAACTGGTAGAAAAAGTACCAAAGAACATCAATATTCACTATGTATTTTAGTATACAAGATCAGTCCACCTTTAAAATGAACGTGTCCACTGAGCCCTCAATGCACATGACGGATGACGGATGACGGACGAGCCGGGGCCGACGGGACCCGTCGATCAATCCACACGACGCTGACGGGTTGACGTCGACGGGTATTTTAGGAGAGACGGAATCGTGTCACGTGAGCAGCATCACACTCTCCCTTCGATCAATATTGACTTCTTTGGAGATGTTGTTTATTATTACATTTCCATCGTTGATTCTTCAGAAAACATATAGTTACCGCCGACGCCACACCGGCAGCATTACGACAACTCTATTAGTGAATGCAAAAATGCATATGAAAATAAATAAAATACCCCTGAAGTTTTGAATACAATTGTTTGACAAACCAGAATTATGTGTTAATAACCCTCCACGCCATATATGTAGATGTATAAAATTAGAAAAACCTTTCCTCATCTTGCTCAATAACGTCACGTTAATTCAATATGATACTTATTAATTTACAAATAAAATCGATAATAAATATAAATTAATGAGCGTTAAATCACACAACTGATATCGATTAATATCAAAATTACAGCAATTATAAGTAATATCGTAAGTTCAAAACTTCTTAACCCGTCAATGCTAGCGACATTTCGATGACAGCTGATTGAGAGTAGGGTCCCTCGGTCCCATTTACGGTATTGTGACAGAATGAGGTGCATGCCTTGAACAGTGAAAGGGTTTGACATTTAATTTGAGCTCTTATTTTGATCAGGTGTCAAATTTAATGCAGTTTAAAAAAAAATATTTTTTTAAGCTATTAATTATAATGTTATTATGTGACACGTAAGAGCTTAAAGCAAAATATGGGCAATTAAAAAAGTAGCTTACCAATGAATTAAGTAAATGGTGGTGTGTAATTAATTATACGGTTTACAAGTAAAACTGAAAAAAATACCTTTCTTTAACTTCGTTTTTCACAATACAAACAGTCATAAAATAAATATGAGAGTGATTTCTAAAATAAGTTCGGAAAATTATATATAAATTTATCATAGCAGTTTGTTATCACGATAAAAAGAAATTTTTCTTTTAATTTTCTGTTCCGTCACAAGTTAACAAGTACGGAGACGGACCTGTGACTTGTTTAAAGAGCATCAACGATACAAATAGACTGCGCGATTCTAACACATTATCCAATTGAATATCTCATACAGATAAATTTTTCTCTCAAACCATCCAGTACAGAAGTGAAAACTAAACCTCTATTTAAAACAATTTTCATAACCAGTTAATTTACTCAGCAATCGATTGAATACACCTACCTTAAATAGATCGATCTATTTTAAGCTTTATTTTGATCACAATAAAGCATTGTTTCCAAGTAAAACACTTCAACAGTCGTGAACTGTGATTGATGTACGTTGACTGACGTGTGCACGAAAGTAGGGTGGATTGTGTCGTGGAGCAAGTCACAAGAGATCCACACACTGTTATGAAAGAATATTTCTGAGTATACCGTTCTTGTTTATCTAATTTTATATATCTTTAGTGCTTATCAAAAAAGGTACGTTTCGAATATCTTAATGCATCACATGATCAATTAAAAAAAAAAAAATATATATATATTGATTACATTTTAAATGGGAACCATAATGTGAGCGTTTTATTTGGACTCATCAATCATTAAAAAGGTTAACAGATATTTGATAAAGGTTTATATTTTAATATAATTGTGTATTTTGTAACTTGAACAGTTTGTTTCTACTTCATGTCAACAAACCTGGACGGAGGAGGGTTCAGTAAAACAACATTGTCATTAACGCATTAGATGATATTTATTAGAAAAATATGATATTATGCAGCAAAACAGTAAGATATTATGTTAGAGAAACGCTTATTATCTGAAATGTTCATACTGCTTTGAAGTTGAAGTCTATAAAAACTGAGGAAACATGTTTTTTAAATGTAAATTTAAGCCAGGTGCGATCTCTTGCGTGACAATGCTGGTAACAGTTTTTAAGAATACATTTCAAGTTCAACCCCCATCCAAGGGAAATGACCGACCATAGCGTGTTATTGTTCTATGAAAAACCATAATATCACAGACCGTCGAACACATGACATCACTTGTAGTATTTATTAATTGCATACGAGTTAATCGATTGGCTCCCACGACCGCAAAACTAACACACATTGTACTTCCTCTATCTGTTATATTGTACACATTTAATAATCAACTCTATGAGCGAGCATGTAAAGCTGAGTTTCAAATCATCAGTACGTGTATACATCGCACATTTTTGTGGGTGACTGTATATTTTAACGACAGTTTTTGTAATGTCGGAGCGCCACTTGGACTTATTAAGCGACCGCCGACTAAACTTCGATGACGACAGATTATATGGACATGGCCGTGTGATGTTGTATACGACTTCAATGAACTTCATAGACCGATATCACACAAATTTACAACTTCAAGATACAAAATACTTTACAGACCATTAAAATGATAAACTTTTGAGTGTAAACTTCCTGTTTTTTATATTGTTTTATTTTTATACTCAATATATATATTAAAGCATGTAATTATGTTTTATGCATGTTGGTCATATCCATACTGTCTTTCGTCGCTATTAGTTTCAAGATAAGTGTTGTCTCAGTTTGACAATTGATTTATGTCTGTCAAGCCTCGTCATGCGCGCGCGCATCTGCGCCCTCTTCTCAGAACGACTGCCTAAAGTTTTAAGTGCTTTTGATCATTTACTATTAGTTTGGAAGATTTAGTCTATACTTGTAAATTTAAAGATCTATAATTGTTTACACAGGTACCTACTTCGAATGTACATTTCTTTTTTTTTACCCTTATTCAGTGAGTTGAAATTAATCTGTCCAAAGATATGTCAATCACGCCGATAGCGATAAATTGCACGTAATTTGTCATGTATATATTTTTAATGAAACATTTTGTATGTACGGATTGCAAGGTGATAATAAAATTCCTATTTAATTAAACATCCTTTATAATGTATCCCCGCCCGGGCCCCCCGTTTTTTCTTTTCAAATTGAATGTTTAAGTGTATGAAGTTCAAATGTAATTACGTATTTTTACATAAAATAATAACATATTGTATTGTTTATTACAAAGATATAATACGAACCAGACATATGTATGTAAGTCAATATTAATAAATTCATTTATATATTTACAAACAATACATATCGAACATCCATCCAAGTCCTATAACATTTTACGACTTCTAAATTGCTGTAACTATGTCCTAAAATTACATTAGAAGTTTTTTTTCTTAATAATAAAAATTTCAACAACTGCATCCAAAATTTGTCTTTATATAATTAATTATTTGGAAACAACAAATGTTTTATATGACCAAAAATTACAAAACAAGTATTAGTAGTAAAACTAATATATTTTCGGATTTACTACGCGACTTTTTATTACTTTAAAACTACATAATCCCGATGTTTCGGTTACTTTACAGCAACCGTGATCAGCAGACGAGATGTGACTGTCACATGTATGTTGGCGAAAACATATTAGTTTTATTTAAATGACTAGCGAAAATATTAGATTTCATTAATGCTTAGTAAGTTTTAAAAATCTGTTTTCAATATCATTCAGTATATAAAAGATCTCACTCATTCAAAAAGTAAAAACAAGTATTCTCTTAAATCTGGAGTCCGTACAGCAACATGAACAACTGACAATTCTGAAATAACAAGTGTCTGACAGAAATCTCGGCTATATATCATTCAACTAAAATAGTTGAGGCATGTTTGCGGGAGCGTTTTAGCGCGAAAGAAACAATTTATTTTGATCTATTTTGGCTGTAATCGTTAACAGCTGCTGAGATGGGACCACAGACAGACAGACAGCATGATATACCAAATATGTTTTATTAGTTAACAAGCCCGTGAAGTCGAACTTTAAAGGTGCAGTAACATGTAGGAAACTGTGTCGAACCAAATATACAAATAAGTGTATTTTATAAGAATTACCGACATGTTCGTTCAAACTTCAATTGTAACTTTGTCTTATTTATTTTTTTATTTGCATTTTTCGCGAATCTATAATAACATTGGGAAAGAATGTTATAACAGAACCAAAAACCTTCAAAACTAAATTCTTCTCAAAATTTATATTTGCAAAATCAGAAAGGATTTTATATTTTTGCCTCATTTTATTTTTTCACACATATGTTACGTATTCTGCGTTGTTACACACTAATTAACTATCTGTCATTGTTACAGTTGGCAGGTAAGTGACATTGACGTGACGTGACAGTGACGTGACAGTGAGGTGACGGTGACGGCTCGTTGGTAATGAAATTGGCTTTGATGAACGTATAACCGTTTTTTATTGGGCTGAGTGGTTGTGGATATATTAGATAGGGAGAAATTGGAAAAACTAGAATAGTGCACGGTAATTAAACTGTGCTGATCTGTGAAAAGTTGTAACTGTGGTCCAAGTATTTAAAATCGAAAGAATATTATTTACTCGTTACTTCATTCAAGTTTATTCAATATCAGACATTGAATTTTAATCATCGATACATCCAGTAGAAACGGTGTTCTTTTATTTTCACGAGAAAACCTTTTTTTTTAGATACTTTATACACTACCAAAATTTTCGCTGTAAAAAAGAAAAAGATTTCGGCTTTAAACTCAAAAAACATAATTAAAAAAAACATGTTTAAAGTTAAAAATTATCATATTATATATTATCTTATGTAATAGGTACAGTGACTTTTGTTCCCATACTTCTCATACTTCTCAACTGGTGAGATACAATATTAGTTTACAAATGCAAGTTATCAGACAAATATTTTTATGACTTCAACAACAGCTGTCATTTATTTCAATCCTGTCAACGTTTTCATAAAACTCCAAAGCTCAATAATCGTCTCACCCAAGATATACACAATACTCACAATTCCACCACCACTCAACTACGAATCGCCGCCTACAGTGACACACTGATCTCGGAAACTATTACAATAAATCAATTTTATAGAAAACTAGTGAAATACAATAACGCCAGACCGTGCTTCGGCCGTGAGGATTTGCATTAGTGATTACATTAATCATCCCCACATACAAACGGAGCAATAAAATCCATAAAACTTTGTATAGACCGCCATTAATTGTCATTGACAGCTGACAGCGCAAGGGAATGATTGACAAATGTCAGACGCGCGAATTTGTGAAAGGAGTCCTTTCTTTTTTTGGCTTCAGTGTGTTTTTTTAATGACGCGTTCGTGACTTGCAGTTATCACAATGTATTGTCTAAGTCAAGAGTGTTGTAATTAGTGTTTATTTAAACTACATGACTTTAACATTTTTGTCACTCTTTGTTTATTTTTTTGCCGTTTGATGAATGTAAATTGACGATTTAATAACAACTGTTTTCTTTTGTGCTACCCATTCACTAGATAACTGAACGTTCATTAAAATCGATTATGCATTGTATTATTTTGATGACCTGTGAGTTTAAGAACTTAATAAAAATGTATTTCCTGTAGGCCGTTCACAGTCACTAATCGCTATAATTCCTTTAGCAATGTCAAACTCTTTCAAACTACAACTGGCAAGCTATTCTTCTAGTATCAATTGTCAATATAGCCTCTCTGATTCCAATAACGAAACAAATGTAATGATCGGCAGAAAGCGGTATCTGCACTCGATCGGTATCCTTCGTCAATTGTCAGATGCCACGTTATCTGAGACGCGCGTCACTCAAATGGAGATATTGAATGAAATGTCAATTTCAAGTTGAAACTTAATGGACTTTTATTTTCAATTGTGTTTAACGCTCGAACTGATAACTTGAGGCAAGTAAAACTGATTCCTTCGATATCAGTAAATTGATAACTTATTAAAGTTTCTAGATAAGGATGAAAAATGTGATTAATAAAGTGAATTTCCCAATGAGACAGGATATAAAACATAGGATAATTTGACTAATAATTATTCTTAAATTGAATATTAATTTATAAAAAAACAGGAATACAATTAAGAATAAAGTAATGTTGTAAAAAGTACTGACACATACGAATAAATGGACAGACAGGACACATTACGACACGATACTTTCCATTTTAATACAATTACGTCCCCAGCTGCAACGCATTTACGTGACGTAAAAAACTTTACTAAAATTACAGCCTCGCACGCCAAGTCCTTCACCATCCAACATAACTCAACGCCCCAACCTTCATATTTCCATCACACGTTGGCAAAAATACAGCTAGATTCATTATCAGGGCGATACATCAAAACGTAATGGCCTAGAGGGGGGTTGATTCATAACCTATAAATCAATGGGTCGGCCGAAGTAATAGGCCAAATATTGTATATTAGGGTACGCCAGTATCAACTTAATGAAATGTGCTCTTGGAGTTTTCCTTTTTTTACGTAACACATCATCCGAGTTTTATAACGAAATATGTATTCAGATAACGGAGAACTTACAAGTTACGGAAAATTTAACAAAATACGATTTCTCATGTGCGTAAGAATGTATCAAAACAATTATAAGAATGTCTTGATTAAAGATTTACAGTGTAAGGCTCATTCAAACTTGAAGATTCTATTATATGATCAAAATGAGCTGATGAAAGCCGTCGCATGTCCACGGGAGCTGGTCAAACGGGGTGAAGTTATTATAACAGTAAAATAACATTTTTATAGTTAGTGCTTTATACAAAAGTCGGCTTGACTGGCACAACTATAATAAAATGAAATGAAACAATCCTCTGATTTATTTTATAACCGCGGACCGCTTTGTGCATCATGTAGCTATCAATTTTATTTTTTGGACTTTGATGCGTCACGTTTTTGATAACTGTGTTTTTTATATATGTATGTACCTACATTTGGATATGACATGGTTTTTTAAACTGTTATTTAACCTGACATTTCCGCATAAATTGCTAGATCCGATTAATTAAAGACATACGTTCCATAATATTTTTTATCAAGTGACGTCATTTCTATAAACAATTCAACAACGAACAGTGCCGCCGCATATAGTTGGTATGAATTGTATATCCTTCCTATTTCTTTATTAAGCTCAAACTGTGATATAAACTTCCAATTTATTAAGATCGAAGTATAGAACGTGTTTCTCATTGCTTTTAGTGTAACCACTTTTAGTATATACCTATATATTATTTACATAATATTTATAAGTTTAATTCGATTCGATATGTGAATATTAAAATCATAGATTTTTACACGTGCCATCCCAGTGGATGCGTATTATTTATCTGAGGCGGAATGACATAGTGTCATGATGCACGATGCGGACACACGATCGACGCGATTGATGGCAAAATAAAATCGTGGAATGAAAATAACACTAAACTGAAACAGTATTTGGTCGTTCGATATTGACGTGCCGCTGTTTGATAGACTGTCAGACGACCTAGCTAACAATAGCTAACTATTGTGACGTCTAATCTAGCAAATCAACCATGGATACTGAGAAACGTTGTGGACGGTGGTCCTTGGAAAAGAAACAGACAACGATATTAATTAAACACCACATACATATATATAAATATACAAGTGATTTTGATATTAAACACATAGAAAATGCTTCGATAATTACCCAATTGATATGTCGAACTGCATAGAATATGATCAAGATAATTAAAAATTTAAAAAAATGTTGGCATTAAATTTTTGATTGAATTAAATTATATATTGATAGATTTTTATACAGGCACGACATCGCTAGACATGACAAGGCATGACAAATGTAAGTCAGATCCATGTATCACCAATAAACGGGTCGCTTCGACATCAATACTTGAAGCTGAAAAGCTAGTTACAAAATGAGTGTAGTCGGAGAGCCGTCAGAACCGACCTGATATTTAATATAATGATTTTGTTAAATCTACACTGTTGTGATTAATCACGGCTACGTCGGTAATTAATGAAATTTATGTATGCCGCATATTTCACGTCGTATTATGTTATGAATGAGATCATTATTGTTTACGAAACGTTACACGGTTTTTGATTATTTTCTTTAGCATTTCGCTGGAAGAGGACCTGCTTTGAACTTGTTACCGACTGGCGTTCCTGACAAATAATGTATGTTTTATTTGATCTTATTCGGCGACACGAAATGAGTTATGGATCAAATGACCATTAGAAGAAAGTTAACGGAAACACTTGTCTTAAGATGCATAATGAGACTTTTTAAAATATTTACACTTAACTTTATTAAGTTATATCTTATGTATAACTGTGTTTAGGTTATGTGATTTCTAATACTAAAATGTAGTTTAAAAATGTTTCTTATACTATATTTTACAGTTTATATTTATATTGTGGTTGATAACAGTAGTGTGTCACATCATTCCACGAGGCGAGATGTTCGTCAGACAAACAAAGGATTACCAGAACATCAGCATCAACTTTAAATCACTCACGGATGACACTATCAAAAACAATATGGGACGAAAAAACGAGCTTACACTTCGTAAATCCAAAAATTATCTCTTGACGCTCCCCGCAAGATACCGCGTGACATATTTACGGCTGCGGTTTAGGGCATAAAACTAATCCCTACTGGGGGGACAGGGGCCCAAGGACGGGGGAGGGGGGGGGACCTTTATTTCTACATTCGTCACATAGTAGCCGTAAATTATCATACTCCGCTATGATATGACGGGGGACGCCCATTAAAACGCGTTTGATTTAGATGGGGCTATAAAATTGATTTATGCCTTCACGCCAACAAAACCCGTGGTACTGAAGCAACTATTATATTAACATTTTCGTGGATAACCTTTCCGGGAGTGCAAGGTCATATATAAATTAAAGGCTTTCCAAAAATGGACCTAATTATAACGACCTTGAGTTAATAATCGCGCTGAGAACCGAGAGGGATTAAAGCTTTTGTAATTGAAAAAAAGTTCACTCGGTGCATGACCGTTTCATCGTCTAAATAAGATCTTATTATTAATGCAGTATGGCTCATTTTCATATATTTAAGCTATAGACCTTTCGGATCCTTCATAATTTTGATTATTTTATGATCTAATACAAAACAGAACTATGTTATTAAGCTTGATTGGATTCCCAAAACAATTGACATAAATTAAATAATATTTTTGATTATGTTAAAGGATGTTTATTTCAGGTTTATTTTTTCGTTGTTCTGTCTTAATATTCGGACGAGCGTTTATTGGTTTTGTGTTTGCATGATTATTTTATTTTTAATGTATTTATCTGACAAATATTTTAAGAAACAGATACATGTATAAGTCCTTCTAGTAACTCGACTAATACATTAGTGATACAAACAGCTCCGACTGTTTGCATCAGTCTTTAATAAACTCGCGACTTTACGATTTGTTATTTACTATTGAATTATTTGGTTATTACCTCCTTATATTCCAGTAATAATTTATTAGGTATATAAAAATCAGCCGACAAAGCTTCGATCGAGCTGCAGGATGGCTTGAGATCGAAGATCATAAATCTTCAGCCATTACCATAACCGTGGCATCGAATCAAATTTTTTAAACTAAACTGTCTCAAGAGATCGTTATTTATCTAGTTTACGAGCTATGCACATACAGGATTGGTGATGCGACCCACATGGACCCAGTAATAAACCAACACACATCCGATTGGATCCCGCACTCTAAATCCTATTTAATGTGTATTTTTATGGTTTTTTGACCATAAAACTTTGAGGTGTCAATTGCTTGGAAGATCCGAAAACATCTGATATGCTGGATTGTAAATATTTTTATTCGGTGACAAGTGTTGTTAATGTATGCAATAAAATATTCGATATATAAGGGTTTCCGCCTCAGCACTTTAATTACAACCACCTGAATGATAAGGTGAAGATAATCCATGCTTAATTAAAAATATACTCTGCGTTCATAAAGTCAAATTACCTCAGCGATAAATATATTTAAATATATAAGACAGAGGTAGCCAATTAAGTGCCATGAAGTTACTAGACACTGGACGTGTATACTTATGGTAAAGGTGGTAGATATGGTCGGTAGACTCCAAACAGGACATGCGATCATAGAACATCTGCGTTTCACTACTTAAAGCAAAGCTGAAATCTCTGAGCATCTTCTCTCCCTCATATCAAAATTCCATTGTGTTTATTTTCTTAAAAATCGAAGAAGCAATATGAGAAGTACACTCTTGGAGCTGCAGATACAGGTATCCATGAACAACAAAAGGGCTTAAAATCACGTGGAGAGTTTGCTAAATATTTTATTCATAAGTAAAATACGTACTATTTTTAAAATACATGCCAAAATGATTATGTTTTACTTAACTGGATTTTTATCAACTGTGTTCCCATAGACAAAAACACAAAATATTGATTCGCCATGTATTCGTTGATAGATTTTAATAACATATATATAAGGCCGATTTGAACATCAAAGCTGTTAATATATTATTGAATTATAACAATAAAATATATATATAAACTAGTGTTTGTACATTTTAATAAATCAAATTATTTAAAGCAATGGCAGACGCAGACAGGACAGTGACAATTTAAATATAAATTGAAATAGGAGTCCAACTTATTCTATAACATTGTAACAAGTCTATAACTCTTTTTACAAACGCGTGGGTGTAGTTTGAACCATTTTATCAGCACATATTTCACGAGCCATCGTACATTTGGAGTTGTAAAACTCTCCGAAATCAACTATCTCCGATGACATTAGCGTTTATTTATTTGATTTCAAATAAATTAAATCTATATTACAGTCGACACTCTAAACTTGTGCTTATAAAAGAGAGTGAATGTATAAATTATGTCACTTAATTCCTCACCTTCGCCTGCCGCATGTCGCATGCCGCGTGTACACTCCGTATGTTCTCAAACTTCCCAGTTACCCCTCTACATAAATCAATTTGTCAGTCCGTGACACTCGCTATGTATTTTTTTAGTTTTCACTTCTTGTTCACGCTGCTTGTAACATTATATGACCTTTTTTTTATTAATAACGATAAAATAAATAACTCCAAGTGTGCAGTCCATTATCGTTATATTTTTATAAAAATGCAAGGCTTTTTTATAAATAAATCTCCTATATTTTGTAACCCTCATAATGAAAGTTTTTTAAAACATTTATGTTTTTTACCGCTTAACCGCTAGAAATACGTAGGACGATATCAAAAGCTCTGCCAATTAAATATATTTTTACAAGCTGTACATTATTTGTCAACATTGATTTACGTGCGTGTCAACGGTAATCTCATAAAACGTTATTTCTTATAAATCCCAAATAACAAAAAGGTTTTGCACCTCGTTTCATAGTTAATGCGCCAACCACCGTCATGTACCATTATAAACGGAACGAGCACTCACCAGTCGATAGATGAATGTCAGATGATATTTCTTTGGACCCTTGCAGTTGCATTTCGCGATTACGTTATGTTTACTCAATAATTCGATACAAGTGACGCGGTGTAATTCACGAGAGAACAGCGGGTAATACTAAAATATGCCTCTGTAAATTAAATACAGTCGCATATGAATCGATTTTGTAAAGTTCATATAACTGACAATATTGAAAAGGCTAATGTATTCATATATAATTAATATATTCTTTACGTTCGTCATATTTTCGCACGTGTTTCATAACTTCCGCCAAACAAAGTATCGCTTACGTTTCGGCCGCGACTCGTCATTTCTCGCATTGTCGTAATCCGCTGATTTACTAGCGACATTAATCAGGTTGACGGCCGATAGGGACTAAATCACTGCCACACGAGTCCCGCTGCTAATAACGACCCTGTCTTCTCTACATAAATACCAAAATCGCTTAACATCAGTTCGATGTCTCTGGTGTAGCTTACACTACTGCATGTTATTGCTTGTAATTCTTTCTGCGATTTTTTTTTGTTTTGTGTCAAATGTTTTATATTGTCTAGTGTATTGATTTATCGACAGTTTCCTGTGCCCTTTTCCGAGGGTTTGACTGCAACTGGAGTATTTGATGCGATGTGAAGATGAAAGTAAAATGTCCTGTGAAGATTTATTAGCTGATTTTCAACATTATCAAAAATGATATAGCTTTTATAGCGTTTGTTTATTATTTGTTACAGAAATATGTAATTTAAGTAGAGAGATACATGAATACAACCATTAAAATGATTATAAGACTTTATTATAACACTTTTAACAAAACAAATGATCAAATAAGCATATACATTTTATATATATTTTATGCGTAAAATAATTAAAAATCATTTCATGAATAACGTAGTTGTTCTCTTCAAAATAAAGCGATCGACGCTGTGACAGCAGCTGACAGCGTGGATTCTAAACAGTGTCGAAACTATCTAAAATATAATACCATAAAAACCTCCAGTTCAGGCCATAAACGGAATGGAAATCCCTGTGTCATTACCCGAACGTCCCAGGCCCATCGTTTGATCCTGAAAGAATCCGTCAATAGGCACTTCATAAATATGCACGCTTCAGCTCCGGCCTGATTGGACCTAAATAATAAATTCAATTTGCGCCCGCCTTCAAATATTTTCCCTGATAACGTTTCTATATTTGGCCGGGATGGGAATAATGGTGTTTAGACTTGCAATATGCTAAGATACGCATTAACAAGTAACAAGATGGTGTCGCTCGGATACCGGACACTACTGCTATGGAGCTATCTGTGTAATTGGAACCAGTTAAGTTATCTTATTAATTATATTATCTATATTTTATTTTTATTTTAAATTATTAACATGTATATATTTATCATATAATATTTTTACCTATTTTATAATATACCTGATCCTATTTTAATGTTGCCGATTGGTGAACTTATTAATTTATTTGGTACGTCCTTTTATATCAACTGCCAAGCGATATCGATTACAGTAAAATAAATATTGCAGCTCCAGGAAAAAGCTTTATTTATTTTTTTGCACCATCATCCTCTCCATAGCTATCGAGGACAATTTTTACGACATGACGGAGGCACCGCGTGGCCTTTTACAATTTTCGCGGGCTTCTGGCGCGCCTGCTAAAAACACAATGAATAATTATTTGGGTCTGTTTCACAGCTTCTTTACAAACTAACTTCGCGGTATTTTATTTATCTTTCGTTTAAGTGAGGTAAATAAAAGATAAAAGGAACACACAGTATAAAATATGCTTGTCAGCATAAACCTTTAGCACCCAAATATCTTAACTTAAATTATTTACTCCATTTCTTAGATTTGTGTCGCTAATATACCATTCATATATTAAGTTCGCATAGTAATCATTAAACTAATTGAAGTGAAATTATGAACTCTAAGAAAACAATGATTTGTAAAAACGGAATCAAATTAACATCCTCACGTTTTGGAAGTCTTAATAAAGACCCGGTTACGAAGATGAAACTACTAAATAAACATACAAAAACAACTTGAACTTATAGCCCCAAGCAGAATCAGAGGAAAACTCTATGGATATAAAAAGAGAGTCCATTGTGAGTCAGAACTTCAAAAGTCTAACACTCTTTGTTTAGTTCTTAGATTCACTTTAACAACGAATTGTCTTTTGAGTTCAGAAAAGCTTCATTTCGTATAGAAAGAATACATCAGTCTACTGAATATATCAAAAAAAAAAATCAATGAATAAAAATATAACAAATTTCTATTATTATTCTTATTCTATTATTATCGAGTTAGATACTTTATTTCTAGGGTCGGCTAGGTCTAAAGAATGAACATCTATTTTAATAACCTACTTTTCCGTACAATGTTAGCTTTATCATTAAACTTATTAAGTAACAGAAGCCGCGTCACTTAAAAATCGCGGTGTCTTTAAAGCTAAGTAACAAGTAAACAGATCCTGTAAATATGTCGGTCTCCTTAAACGTCACTTCAAACGTTATTTATTTAGAAGTTTTTGTTTGAGAGATATGGTGTCGGCGAGTTGAAACAGAGGCTGTATGATTATGATGTTTGATGTATTTAACTAACGCAATAACGTAAAAACTATAGCAATTCAAGGTACCTTATATAGACAGAAGCCATGGAACAATAGTAAAATTTAATAAAAGATTCTTAGTATAATTTCATCCTCGCAGACTCGGATTCCATATTCCAAGCTGAAATCTATGTCAAAACATCATATTTGATCACATGTATGTTAGTATATCTTTCGATAATAATACCTAACTCTAAAAACGTAGCAGTGTTACTTAATAAAAACCATTAGCTGGTTAGAAACCCGGTCCCGGAAGACATGCGTCTTGTTGATTTGTGATGAGTTCGGATATATTACGGAGAACAAATGTGCCATTCCTATTTGTGTACAGAATTTGGATTTAGATATTTTTTTGTATAATAAATATTAGAATTACATTTATATACTTTTGACTACATTTAAATTTCCACAAAAAATAAAATCTAATTACACCGATTGGTAAAATGAAGTTGTTCTTTTTTGATAACGATGTGCTTTACAGTTTACTTGGCGTCATAAAACATTAGCGACTTTTTTTAAAATACTTGACAGATACGAAACGATGAATTTAGCAAACACATACACACACACGCACGCACAAACTCACACATAGCTACAAAATGTATCATGACAGAACCAAGAACTGAATAGAAAAAAGTAACGTAGTAAAGTGAACAACATAGTATATCTATATGTTTATTGCGTAGCATTTGAGTATCATGCAAAATAGCAAACTGATATCAACTAAGGGGGGACGACTATTACACGCACCAAATGTCAACCGATATGTGTCTTCCCCCGAGTAATAATGACGTTTTTACGTCATACTTTTAAGTATAACTGTTAGTCATTTCAAAAAACCTTATTTTAGAACATCTACATTAATCTTTAAATGTAATAAACAAAAATCACAGCAAGGTTAAATCTAAACTCAGGTAAAAGGGGTACAGAGTATCGCCAAGGGATATATTTGTTATATTTCATTTGTATGCACGCTAATTATTAGTTATGAGAGAAGTTCGCTCAGGTTGCTTTAATTCTGATTGATGTGAATTTCGCACGGGTACTGTCATATTTTTTTTTATTTATGTTGTATGCGGTTTTAATGTATTCGTCCCTTGGAAGGGACCGTGACATGTGAGGTTTTATTGTGACTACAATTTTAGCATTAATTAATGACTAAACTTTATATTATTTCACAACATGCTCCAATTAATTTTGTATTTCAAAATATATCGTCACATATGTGAATCTGTCGTGTGAGACAATCGCCTAACAGGCTGTCATATATTAAGATGTCAATATTGTATTAGGTGACTGACAGCAGTTATTGATACTAATTGATCTAGATATTTTGAATAATAAGAAAAAACAAAGGCAGTAAATGAGAAGATTTAGGAAGACAATGCGTGGAATATTTACAGAAACGCCAAAGATGCAATAAAGAAAATTTAATTGTTTTCGGAGAGATCCAACCAAATTACGGTAACAATCGACAATTTCGAGAGCATTAATAAAGACTAAGAACCCAAACCTCGAATTGAACTGTCAAAAGTCACAGATTAAAAATGGCGAACGGGAAACCAACGTCATCGATTGATTCCATTGTTTTAGACAAAGACAATACTCCTTAATACCGAGCGATTTGATCATTCAATTAAACGCCAATGGAAATAAAAGAGGTTTAAAGTGGAAAAGCCACATAAATCAAAAGGATGATAGCCTTTGTTACAGGCACGTCTGTTCTATTGATATTACAAGACATTTCAACACAAACGGAATGACGGACAGCTCTGTTAGCGATATTTACACAAAATAGCTCACCATCGATGCATATCAATATTAAAACCGTCAGAACAATCATGTCAAAAGCCATTGTGCAATAATTAAAAACATTAAAGCGAATATTTCATCGAAACTACCTCAATGCCTAATGAATTAAAGCCGTATTTAGTTTGTCCGTAATGATGGCCCCCCGGGGGGGACACCCCATGCCCTCGCCCCATCGGCCATTCCGTAATTTTATCGGGTTATAAATTTGAATTTGTATAATGCGCCGGCATTAACGCATGATTTATACAACTTGACTCCGCTAAGATTTCAAAGATGAAAAACAATAAATTTTGTACCCGTAACTATTGCGTTTAATGGGAGCTCCGATAGAATTGTGTGGACCTTACTGTATGTCTGTTTGTATGCCATGAACATATAAACTGTAAGGAATTATGTCAGTAATATGTACAGATCGTCATCGCAAAGTTAAACGATAACACTATATAGATTTCAACTAGAAAAGCTACTGAATACATGAAACTTTTCAGAAATAAAATATATCATTTTAAGTCCCAATTTGAAGGCATTTCAAAAAATGTTAGTTGTAATATAAAATGCTACGAGAAATCCTACATCTTTAAAAAGTATGATCGTCTTGTCCACACATTCCTTTACTTTCAAAGTTGACGACTTTTTACTTGGTCCAAATTATGCGATACATTTCGGAGGTGGCTGTCGTATACAAGTCAGTTAAATATTTAGCTTTCATTCTAATTTATTCGGCTTATACTGAAAAAGCTTTAGTTCCGCGCCATAAATAGCTCTGATTGATATTCTTTATTGTTAAGAGAAGTACTTTTAGAACGACTGCCAGAAACTTTTACTTGGATTGTGGACTTTACGACTTAACATTTTTGTGAAGGTTGTATATTTTGTAGACCAAATTAACTACATTTTATTAAAACTTATAACAACATCCAAACTTTGACTAATAAAATAGGAATATTAAAAAAATAATAAATAAGAGTAAAGTTAAAACATTCGTGTGTTATTTCCACCGATGTAACTTCCATACTTAATTCGTATTATGTTTAATGAAGTAAATAATAAGTATGACGAGATCGAATCGTAACAAAAACTCCTCTGATATATTTATTGTCGTTTTAAGGGAACCGACTTTTATGTTCCAATAAACATCACTATTTAGTAGCTTTATCCTTTATATCAACTTCAGTGTGGACCCCGTTTATATTCATGGAAGGAGTTTTCACATTAAAACGTTTCCAGCTCAAGTCACATCTAATATCGAATTTTTTTCTTTGTTTTCATTGATCAAAATGTTTTTACGATTACTAAATCAACAAATGAATATTTTTGTCACTCAAAATCAAAAAGCGAATAAGTACATTTTTTAAACAATCTAATATAAAGAGAAATTATATTTAACATGTTTAGTGTTTTTTTCTTCCAAACC
>DVQP01000736.1:0-19798 GCA_018231745.1 Danaus eresimus
ATTCAGACGGCTTCGTAACAATAATCTATTGATAAATTTACTGTGACGTTGAAACCGACAGCATCGTGTTATGTTATAAACAATAAAGTTGTTCGAATGTAAAATGCGTAGAATAATAAAAACTTCTTGTTGAACATCGGCTGTATAAAACGAACAATATATAATTACGAAGTCAGAAATAACTGCGACCCCGCGCTTAGCGCAGAAAGGCTTTTACGGCAATTACGACTCCAAGCAACCCCATGGCCGTGCACAGCGTCTTAACCCCATGAATGGGAACCTTAAGATGAATGGTTGACTCTTTCGGTATTCATGGCGTCGCCCCCACCGACTCTAATAATATTCACAAATTTGTTTACAGATCGCCTGGCAGCTCGCGATCGCTTGGGGGAAACGTATTACATTTATTTTTTTATGATTTCCCCCAGATCCTGCGTGGGGTAAGATTTGGACGGAATTTTCAGGAAAAACCAGAATGTAAATACGATTAAGTTTGTGTTTCACGTGATTCTTTTTGAGGTTCAATTTCTGTTTTTGTGTGGAATTCTCCATGACGCTTTTCATATTTCTCTAATACATCAAACAAACACATTCAGCGGACTTCAAACAGAGCGCTCGATACGTTCGTAGGTATGGACAGTTTGGTGTCGCTTACAGAGGATTACCCGAAGCCTATATTTTTTATTTCCGCCGAATTCAATTCGGTAACCATGACTTAATTGATATGAAAAATTTCAGACCAACCGTGACAATGCTGTGCGCGTCGGATCGATGCCCGGCCGCCATGTTGCACGCGCTTTGTTTAATTAAACGTTTCCACTGTGTTTTATAACTGAAACACGAATGTACGAACCAAACAGCCAAAAGGCGTCCTTTATTTATTATGCAATATGTTCTTTTAAGCTAGCTAGGTCTGTGCAAAAAATACTTTTACCTAACACCAAGTCTAACGCTACGTATATAAAAAAAAGAATACGTACGCAAGTTATGCTCACGACAATAAACAAATTACAGCTCAAAGTATCGGCTCTAGTAATAAGTAGTCTCATCGCGGCCGTACTTGCTTTATAACAAACACAACACTTCCTTCTGCTTAAACATTCATTTAAGAGACTGGACTACAGGTAATTAAAACGAATATGTTTCGGATTTACTACACGAATTTATATAACTTTAAACAACATAATCCAGACCTTTCGGTTACTTTTCAGAAATCAAGATCACGGTAATAAAAAATCGTGTACTATATCCTAAATTTTAGTTTTATTTAACTGACTCGCGAAAAACTTAGATCTCATTAGAGGTAATTAGTTTAGTCCTTTTGTTCAAATTGATACAGATACAGACAGACGTGACGCGGATGTATATTGGTAGTAAGAATAGATTTACAATTCGTATGTTTATGAAGAGGCTCGAGAATATTCGAGAATAGTTTCAAACTAACTTTACGTTACAAACTAAATCGATGGCCAGAAATGAGGATTAGCTCCGGTATTAAAGAAAATATAAATTTGGGAACAATCGGTGAGCGTGATGTGAGGACATGATGACTGGTGACGGATGGCTGCAGCAGATGGAGGTGCAGCTCAGTGTGAGTGGACTGAAGAGATTGGAACAGTTTGTCTGCGTCTGCATTTCCTTCCAGCTATAAACTAAGAAAGTGTTCTCACCATCTACGACTTCGTTTCCACCTAGCAACGGATTAACGGCAGCCAAGCACTGACCAGTCCCAATCATAAAAAATGGATTTTGTATGAGAAATAAAAATAATTTTACATAGTTTCATTTATTTAATAACTTACAGTTAGTTTATTGTAGTAAAAAAAGCAAGCTTTCTCATTGAAATTGTACCCTAGTATTGTAGGTAATTAAAAAAATACGAATAAACCATCAAATAATAATTAATAATGACCAAATTTTTATAGGAATTAATTTATTTAACAAATAGTTATCAATCTTTTAAGACCGATATTATAGATTCAAGTTACGAGAGACAGCGGCTATAGAAAGAAGCGTCTCACGATGACGGCGTAACAGTTGCAGTTTCACAGTTTTACAGTTGCAGTTATATTTTACAGTTTATAATTAATAATAAACATATAGTGACTATTTAAATAAAGTTATTGTTTTCACAGTCATGAAAACAGGCTTGGTAGACGACGCTCTCGAACCGCGGACGGATCATTCAATGTCATTAAATATTTTATTATAAAATATGTTTTTACGCTTTTCTACGTGTTTTGTAATTTTGAAGAGTCTTCCAAACGTTTCTGTCATAAAGTTTTGGACGTGTTGAATTTAATGTCTCATGATTTTATACCTACAAGGCTACGAATGGCTCTCTTAACAGATTACGAACTTTACGTCCACAGTAGGGGTGAAAAACGTCTTTGAAATGCATCATATTCCTGTTCAATGGCTTGCTAATATTGTTAACGGAAGCATAATTATTTCTGTTCTGAATATATTATCAAATAAGTCTCTATCATCAACTGAGACAAAAATAAAGGATAATATAATTTGATCCAAGATTTCAGCCAAACTAGAAGTTAAGTAAGTAAAATGGTAAGATGATTAAAAGATTTTCAGTATAATGTGTTGCTTCGTGTAACGTATCTGAGAGTACGTTTATCACAAGCAGACAATATTAGGTGTGTAAGTTCATCGCAGTATGATTTTTAATTAAACTTATTTATTTTATTCTAAAATCATTACCTATCGTACCTGCCGGAGACTGCGGCTTAAAAGCCGTGCCTCATAAGCCAGCTGGTGACGTAACTTACAATGTTATACATTATACACTCACAAAGAGACCTGTTTATTCAATAAGGTCTTTACATTATAATAACAGTCAGCAGGAATGCAAATCT
This sequence comes from Danaus eresimus, assembly GCA_018231745.1. NCBI lineage: Eukaryota > Metazoa > Arthropoda > Insecta > Lepidoptera > Nymphalidae > Danaus > Danaus eresimus. Next base: position 2,871 of record DVQP01000736.1, read on the forward strand.
CACGGGTCCTACAACATGAATCTTAATGGAGACATTTCATTAACTACAAATTACAAAGTTATGAATTTGAGAACACGGCTTTATTGTAATAAAACAATTAACTAATGGCAGTTACACATTACGGTACAGTAGCTTCATATATATTGGAATCTGTAATTAATTTGAACAAAACTTTTTTGCTGCTCCCTGCGAGTGTAATGACGTCAATCGTGACAGTAATCCGATATGTTGCAAGACGCTCTCATAGTCAAGAGGCCAATAGTTTTCAATTTCACCTCCCTCACCTGTAGGCTGTAGGTATCACGGCTAATCCACCATTTTATTAGCCTGCCCCTGTAATGCGGTGCACGTGCGCCAGTATCGGCTTTGTTCTATAAAAATTACTCGCTTCGATGAAAACTTGTAAGTGGATGTCATGGCTACTTTAAAATAAAGCGTGTCTGTATCGTAACAGGGTCGGAAATCGTCTAAACTGTGTTTTGTAGTAAGAACATTTGGACACTAGGCCCGGGCGTGTTATTATTTCGTTTTGGCGGGCTTTGAGTGACGTACGTCCGAACAAAGGCGATGTTGCCATGCGGAATAAACTGTTATACGTTATGAGAGATTACAGGGTAATCTGGGAATATTGAAGACAATAAAATGAGCTTACGAGGCAGGGGCGGCACAAAGGTAAACGTTTATGATGCGCCCATTGTTGCCAAATAAACAAAGGGTCCAATTATATATTGGTTTTGATTGCTTTTTTAAAACATTATGAATCCAATAATGAGGTCGTCGCAATAAAACAATCGTTTAAAACTCGGTAATTTTTATTAAATTAATAAATCGAAATTCATACAGCTCACCTCGTTACCGTTACAAATTCCTTTTCGTATTAACTCTATTATTTATAATTACAACTTCACTAAACCTAACTAGAATAATTACATCGGCCTAAATCGCAAAACATGTCCGTATAAATTAAGTTACAAAATATTAATAATAATCTTTAAAAAATCTGTTACAACTGACAAAATTACTTAAGACTTATTGCTATGTTTCCTTCCCGCGCTGTCACGCCATTTCTACTATTACCGACTCACTTCGAACAGTCTACATTAATATTTACATCGCAAATAGAAAAATAATAATTTTAAGTACAATATTAATTTGATGTTTTTATGAGGTGGTTTATACCTAACCTGTAAAGGCGGGGTTACACGATCGGCACCCAGCTAGGGGCGCGGAGTCGATTAGGTTCGTGTATTCGATACCTTAGCCGACCCACACCCTTCGATGGGAGGAAAAGTGGTCTAACAATGTAACTTGTTTGTTCGGGCTAAAGAAAACATATGTATCGTATGATAAAGGTTTTTAATTCAACTTCATAAGTCACTATAAATGAAACATGCAATCGGCTCTATTCCCGCTCAGTAGACACTGAACGTTGTTCTAAATATCTCCGGGCCAATGAACCGCTAACAATAACGTCACACTTGCTACGTGACTCGGACGTGAGCCAGGGCTCCGTCGGCTGGGGGTATGTACAGCAAACCGTCTATCTACACACTCACAACAAACAGCGATCGCTCCAAATATAAATTATGCTATTCACACAACAATCACCTACTTCATCAGTTATTTACAGTAGCTCTAGGGTCACAAGCCGAGGGTCATCCTGCCGGCACTAGGCTGTAAGCTTTACGTGCGGACTGGCGGAGTACGAAGGTACGGGGAACAGTTTGGGGAAATCAAAACGGAATGCATTCGACTAAAACAATTTACACGAAATATAATATTAAAGTCAAATCCTCATGGGTGCTCTGCTACAGCTGAATATTTACACCGACCGTCACCGTCACCAGGGTCACTATCACTCACTGAGCGTCACTCACGGCAGACTCCTCCACCGCTTTACCAGTGACAATGTTCCCGTCGAAGACGTCGAGCGGATCCTCGACATGGAGCAGGAGCTCGACCTCATCCGTCAGCGTGGAATCAATCGAAGTACATCTCCTCTTTGAACATTGTCTCGTGGTAAAGCTGTGGGAATTTCTACCAGGCTCGTCCTTGCAGCGGCAGGTAGCCGGAGCACTGCTGCTGGTAGGCGGCGGGCTGGCGGTACGACAGGTTGCTGCAGGCGGCCTGCTGGGGCGCCGGGTAGCTGGTGGGGGTGGCGCAGTGCGCCGGGGACGAGGACTCGCCCGACCCGCACGGCTTGCCGTCCTTCACCAGCACCGGCACCGCCACGCGACGCGGAGAGGACGCCGACTACGAACACCACAAACAATACACGCTACAGAACTATCCCTGGCAGACGTTACAAGGAGTAGGCTTGTCTAACATTAAATAGTTAAGGGACTCTCATACTATAGTAATGGCTGAAGCTACAAAAACTTAAACATAGTTAACATGTCGGGTGTTACTCGTGTAAGTGGCTCGGGATATTTCCCTTCACGGATCAGTCCCGGGATTCAGATGTTAGTTCTCTATACAAATACTTATCTTCCAAGGAACGAACCCGCCCTCAGATCAGAAACAAGTTCCGTTCAAACTGCGACAAACTCAATTTTATCTGAAGATTATTATTCTTATCTATTACAACGAATGTAATCAAAGTTATTGATTTGATAGTACTTCATTAATCCTTGTATAGTAACATCAATAAAACAAAAGACATGTTTGATTTTCATATAAAATTAATGATCCTAAATATAATGTTGTGACACATCAAGCGTCCTGAAACATGTTATCGGGAATATTTTTTGTTGCTTTGAAATATAATAATGTACAAAATTAATTACGATCGTGGAAACATATAATTTAAAATGATGTTTGTATCATTAAATACATGGCAACACTCGAATGAGTTGTGGAGAGCCGCCCACAGAGCGCGTTAACAATCAGAAGTCGCATGCACCAGATTCAAGCAAATTGAGGCAATCAAGCGACGTACATTGTTAGGGCTCCGACAGAAATGGGGAGTAACAGGGCTTTATATAATAATTACAGTGATTTGTTTTAAGATTCGTTAAATCTCTCGTCTGTCTGTTCGTTAATAATGTTCACGGTTAATATGAACATGTGTGTTTCATGTTTTTTATTTCAATACGTATTTAACTTAAACACTTCAGCAATAGACATTCCGTAACGAAGTCGTTGAGTGATGTCGAATGGTCTATTTGTTTGTAAACAGTGAACATATGATTGGAATGAAGTTATATTATCTGAATCTATTCAGAGTGTGCGGAGGTCTCTCAAGTAAACATCCGAGTGAATTCATATCTGGAATAGCTTCCTCAGCAGAATAAATCCAATGCGGGCGCGGGGCGACCAGCGGGTGATCTCAATCGAGTGGTCTATCGCCGCCACGGGTCGCAGGGCCCTGAACCTCTGTCCTCGACGATTTTTATCGTTCGCGTCTTTAAAATTCATTATTCACTACCTGATTGGAGATAGCTCCGCTCATACGGGCTGTATGGGAAACGCTTATTGGAATATTTTTGTTCCCATTATGCATGTTAATGGGATTCGTTGGACATTTGTGGCGGTTTACGTTCTGTTTACCTGATTGTGTTGATTCTGTTCCGCCATCGCCTTCTCCTTCGCTTGTCGTTTGCATTTGTAGCGATGATTTTGGAACCAAATTTTGACCTGCAACGAAATCTTTTATTGTACAAAAAAAATAAAACAAGTCAGAAGTGAAAGGTTATGTTTCCCGCGGTTGTTAAAACTAAACTAATGATATAATTCTTCTCGCAAATGTACGCTATATATTTATGTAATAAAAACGCATTAATTAATACTGGTATGATGCTATCTGTGTTACAATCAAAGCTGGATGTTAAGTTAAATTGAACGCACTCAAACAGTACCAACACTCGAGAGCTAAAGAAGATGGCGGCTAGCAAACACATTACAGAGTGAATGGGATAGAACACGAGGAAACATACACACCTGGATATACGACTGAGGTAGCATGTCTACTTTACAATTAATTTAATTTGTATAAGTCATCACATAGCGAAAGTTTGTGCAAAAATACAAGTAAGTGTAAATCAAAAGGCGTGAGGTAATCTCTAAATCATTCCAGCCGAGTGCATCTCCTAGTTTATTAAAGTGCTGTTAGTGTCTAGAGCGCTGCGGACGGTGATTCGTGAACAGCGAGACGCTAACCCCATCTCCATTCCGCGAATGTCAACAAGCCGGAGCAGCCGCTGGCCGTGCCTGACCCTCTGAAATTAGCACTGGGGCACAGTCAACACTCGCCTTAATGACGAAAGAATAAACATCGCTTGTTTGCCGTGAGCGGAGCCTTTGTCTACGCGCACCGGAGACGCAGCAAAATATAAACTATCTATATATTATACATCGAGTGGCCTCTGTTTATTCTATGAGATGGCTGCGCCCCCCGGCCCCGCTCGCTTCACAGTTACTTTCTGATATACGTACTCTCGATACAGAGTCACAATCCGTTATCATAACAGACTGTTACACGACTGTGGCTACCACGCGCTGTGCAATCCACTCGTTTCGAGGAGTCGCCGGTCGTATTTGTTATTTTTGAATGTTTACTTTGGCGGACCTGTCGGTGGGAACTGGCAGCAGTCTCTTTGTGCTGTTGTGTATGGTCTAGGGCGAGAGCTAATGAGCGGGCCTCGTCGCGGGCCTCGCTTATCGCACTCCGACGGGCCTCGGACGCTCTCGTGTCGAGTACTTTCTTTTCAATGTCCTTGTGCACACTGCTCCGTGCTGCTCCGTATTTCCTTGCACGCACTCTTCACTCAATTATTTGTTTTTCATCTAAACGGCTTGTTTCTTGTCTAGTTACGAGTCTTTTCGGCTGTTCGTGTTATGCTCCAAACATTTTATCAGACACATTGTAAAGGAATGTTTATCCTTGCTTGAGAAATGTTTACAACGCCACGAGACTATACAATGTTTTTATAATATTTGCGTGCTTGTTGCCACGTTTCCTATATGTTAAATATGTTTAAACATTTTCACAATAACCAGCTACATTAATTTCACTTATGAAATTATAAATAGTCTTTTAAAAATATAAATGCTGACTTTTGTTCCAGACAAATGTGGCGTCTACTAAGCCTCACATTCTATGTACGCTACATAAGGATCGATTCTAAATGTTAACTTTGTAAAAAGGAAATAAAATAAACAGAAGGGCTGTATGGCTAACAAAATATGTGAAGAATTTAAAGGAATCCGTGCCCTACAATCCTAAAAATGGCCACCCATCCGGCTGTCAAATCGACACTCGAATCGGGCGCCAAGTAACAAAAAACTATATACGTATAGTAATTAGGACGTTAAAGTGTGTTGGTATGCATTTATAAGTGACGGTTATAAGAATGAGAATCCCTCAAATGAGCAGACCTACTGAGGTGTTGCTTTACTAAGAAGCGTGACTTGCGGAAAGGCGACCACAATTATATAAATAATGCTTTCTTATTTGTTTAAGTCTTCGTCCGAGGCTGTGATTTGTGTCGCGGACAGTTGATACTCCTCTTCTCTTTATTCACATTTTAAGCATTTCTTGTTTAACATTAGAGTAAAACGTTCACATTATTACAAGTAAGCGACCCAAAGACGTCACGTTGCTGGTATCAGTTTGATTGTCGATCGAATTCATCTTCATACTATTTATCTTATAAATAAAATAGACATCCGTTTACAGTAATGTTAGCGCTACATTGTCGGGGTACAAATGAATATTATTTCAGTCTGTTATAAGAGGAATGAAAAATTAATCCGCTATGAATACAGACTAGTTTAAGAATTTAAATATTGCAATTTTAATTCCACCAACCATTACAAGTCCACAATGGGCCTCCGTATCTTCCGTACACCGCACATAGCACTACGTAAACAGACGTGACAGACGAGATCAAAGACTGTCATTTATTTAGTATCTTATAATAATATACGAAGCGAAACCCAAACATCTATAGAAAAAAATCACAACCGAACTTGGACCTTGCCGCGTGGTGTTACAAGGAATGTTCGTTTGGCAGGGATATTATGATTGCAGTACGTGCGTGAATGTAGCTACGCATTGACCTGGCTCTCGATTCAGATTAATCTATAATATTATCTCAGGTGGTCCAGGGATTACTCCATGGTTCACGTCTAACAGCTGGACCTGACGGGCAAATATTGTCTATGTGGTAGGATAAGCATGTAATAACAGTGTACATAGCGAGGCGAGTCGGTCCGGGTTCTCGAGTCTGGTGGGCCTCCCACTCCTCGCCTCCGTACCCTCGGTACCCTTCCCCTACCCGTCGACCGTGAACAAGAAAGAACCAATCAAATATTTACACGGCACTTCACAAAATTAATATTTATTTAATGAGCGATGATTATAACAAGTTAGCAAAGTTTATGAGCGAGCTATCTCGTGTGCCGTCTGCGTCACCCGCTCCGGGCTCCCGTGTCTCTGATACCTGTTCCGTGTCGAGAACTCATTATCATATACAACTTACGTCTTATTTAAATCAATCTATTTTTAACAGATTTTGTCTCCTCGCAGCGTAAATAATCGTTTTTTATGCCTGTTTGTATATAAATATTTATTAACAACTTACAAAGCATCACTCTGGGAAGAAAAATCATAAATATTGTTTTTATTTAAAACTGTATTTTTGCCAAGCATTATTATTTTAGGTCAACACTTCATTTTCGAGGCAATAGCGTTTATACTGGTGGGTATATATTTTATTATTCACATGTAGTTTCTGTTTAACACCGACCATGTCTATATTTTGTCATTACGTAGCTATTTAGTTAAGGAAACAGAATTCGGCACATTATAGGGTACATTGGAGTCTCGCAAGCGAGTCCTTAATACCTATTTACAATATATATGTGGTCTATATGACGAAGATTATTCACTTGTCTATAGTTGAGTGAGTCTTATTTAAGTAAGTTCCGGCGCTAGGAGGCTGTGTTACAAAATGAATGTTTCTCGCTGCGATTTAAACAAAATAATTCGTGGAGACAATGCGATATATACAAATGGTTTTAGTATTTAATAAGATTTGTACAAACACATCAAAAGGAAGCGGCCGTCCCACGCAGTATCGCAACGTCTCACTTAAGAATACAATGTCTCAATCCTTACACGTATAAGAGACGTAATGGCGTCTACCTGCGTACAATGAGCGAGTCAGGTGCATCACCCGCTTACAATATAATCCTATCACACAATGAAACACGTGAAAAAATATTCAATTCAACTAAATATAATATCCAACGAATTGCTTCCACATGATCGGTGTACGGTGAGCGAAGCGAAACCCGCACATTGGATGTTCGCGGTTATTACACTGCTTGGGGTGATTTTGATTCTAACAAAGACGGCGTAATAAGTTCTGAGTCCAATTTGCAAATTTATTTTGACAGGTTGGCGGCGTTGAATGCCACGGATGCTCTATGATACCGTAAACATATTTTTTTTTATTTATTAGTCGGTTTTCATTGCGGCGAGCCTCCAACAGGAAGTGCATTGAAATCTCACGGAGATTAGGGATTTAAAAAAAATATATATCGGTCGGTAATTACGCGTCCATTGGAAATGGTAAAATCATTTAGTTTCCTGCATCAGAGGAGGTCAGTGTATTTGTCGTGTTTAATATTTGAGCCGTTCATAAAAACGTTCACCAATCTGGACTCTCATACGGCAATCTCGTGTCCAACAATTGCAAATGGCAGTGCGGGGAGAGCAATTCCTCGGTTAAACACTGGACGTCCTCTAACCGGTGAACGAACAGCTATTTGACAAGCAGTTATTGTTTAAAATCATTAAGCTATTATCTCATTGCTCCCATTACACCCGCATGCGCCGCATCCGGCAGGCCACAGACTGCACAGCTACAGAGTCGTGACCATAGACAATGGAGGGATTGATCGCAGTAGGTCTTTGTCTCCGTTTTTTATTGAAGAAATTATAGATCACGACGGAAAAAAACATGATGAACTATGGGAAAAAACTGACAAGTAACTTTAACCGAGCTTACAACTGACAAATAGGTATGTAGACTAAAGCTGGGCCATCCAGCGACCGGGCAATTAGCGGAAAATAAAATGAAAGAGGGAAAAGGTCCCAGGAGCGAGTATCAACAGTGGCGGGCCGGGAACATCGAAATTTACTTTAGTTTAATAACGAAACGCGAGCCCGTGTTTGTTCTGAACGTCAAATACTGCGAATATTGTGCTGGGTACAGTCCGCAGCGGCAATACATCGCCGATAGTATATTTTATAAGCACGGATTGAAACTAGCGACACATATATCCGTTGTAACAAATATAAAAGTTGGACAAGGAAACAAATGATCGAAGTGACAATTAGTCACTGTCAGCTACCAATGTCATTACACTAACGGCTGACGAACATAAAGTTTGTTTGTGTTTGTGGATTTAAACTAAAATTATATTTTGCGTATAATTTGTCGCCTAAACACTGCAAAGCTTTCACTACACGAGTGTCGGATGTTTCTGCTGGCTGTATCGCCGCCGCTTTATTGCGGCCTCTATTTAAACGCGGCTCCGCTTTGAATATGCACAAGCAATGCGTTTAACTTAAAGGGTTTTCCCTAACTCCGAGATCGCTATATTCAATCTCCTATTAACTCATATTTATCATGCGATACATAAATTACTAGAAAACTTTACAAGTGGCCGCGAGTCGTAAATTAAAATGTTCCGTGACTGAATTCGTTTAGGTAGGTTCTGTAGTGTTGGCGGGCGGTGCGTGGCGATGACAGGCCGAGGGTGACCAGTGGCGTTGTGGCGAAATAAATGTCTTGTCAATACAGCCGATATGAAGTGCATTGGAATATTATAATCCGGCAGCGGCCGCTTTTATATTAAAAATAAGAATTTGAAAGCGCCGGAGCTCGTATGGATCCTCGAGATTTAAGTGAAGCGTCTTAGCGCTAAGACTCGGGTATAGCGGATTCAGTGACGTGAGAATGCCTCGATGGATGGAAGCTCGGAACAGGTTAATAGAGGAACTCACAAAGCCATCGACAGCCGAGAAACAATGACCGCCGCTGCTCGGGCGAACCAATTAATATTAACACAATGCACCGAATTATAATCGGCATATTAGCACGCCCTCGCGCCTCCGGCCGGCGCCATTGTCTCCGTCAAGTCAAACGTCGCCCTGGCGTTTGTTTTGGCGGGAATTCAAACGCGTCGCCGTAAATGGTGTTGACACCCTCAAAATGGAGATTATTCATGGATGTTTGCTGGCTTTGTTAGGGTTACTACGAGTTTATGAAATTTATATTGACACGGCCCAGATTATCGAGTCATTGTTATGAAGGATTTGAACTCCGGCCGCGGCGTGTGGGAAAACGGGTCGCGTGTCGCTGACAGATATTAATAATGGAAGGTCGGGCGACGTGTCGCAGGAAATATTTAGATAAATATGTTCGACGAATATGTAGCGACAAAGAAACACCGAGGAGTCGAGACGTCTTCACGGGTCGGTGTGCCGTGTGTTCAAAGAGAAGCTCGCTAATTTGAAGACAGCACTCGAGGATCCAGATAAGGGAGGGTATTCTTCGATATCAAAGCGACTCTCGAATCTCCGTCACAAGCGGAGCGTGAACCGACGAGGACTCTAACGAGCCAACCTGAGCGAGGCTCCCGTGTCGCCAGCGGAGACGGAGACCCCGCAGCCCGAGGCGGCGCCCTATTGTATGGTATATCGCGTTTTATGGTGGGCGGTTTGTGTTCGTAATTGGATCGGGGCGAGGTCATAGCCGGAGGCGTCGTGATACCTATTATAACTTGATTTATGTCGCCCGCCGCATGTCGCATGTCGGATGTCGGATGTCGGCTACACTCCAAACAACAATTTACAAACCGCCTCCAACTGTTTACACAACGGCAACACTGAGAATACGAGACGAATAACACCAGGAGCGATCAGGCCACGCTCACATCACACGCTCTGATCGTGATTTGTGATCGTCATGTAGCGAGCTAATATACTTTTGTGAAGTTAACAAATTATGACAGTTTAGTACAAACAAGCTTATGTTGAATTTTCTCACCTGGGTCGGCGTGAGGTGTATGAGTGACGCTAGGTGTTCCCTCTCCGGCGCCGACAGGTACTTCTGCTGCTTAAACCTCCTCTCCAGCTCGTACACCTGGGGGGCATCCGTGATAAGACACAAGGTCAACATGACATTTATATGAGGAACGAGTGAAACCGAAATTGTTTCAGTCTCTAAATATTTTCTGAAGGTAAATTTATTTCGATAGACATCAGACATGGAATGTAATTTTTTTATCATAAATTTATGTTTATTTACTTCGATATGATAAACATATTTTTTTACGTGTCCAATTTCCGTGGTAAAGATAAATAACTTATGAAGTGGTTAAACTTTAAGGGGAAACTAGTTGTGAGACGAAACTCATAAATTTAAACGAACAGTGATTAAGTAAAAGATTGTTCAAGTCACTGAACGTTTGACACCACGGTCATAGACGGCTTGAGAGGTCTGCATTACTCTTAGTAGATGTTCACATCGTCACTACACACGGCGCGTTTGGCGTTACTCACACAATAACCTACGTTTATACTACCTGTGTAGATTTATGAGTGAAAACCTGCTAACGCTCCGAATGTATGTGACGATCAAACTTGGAGTAAGCATAAATGTTATGCTATATTAACAAGTAAAACATATCAGATATCTATACTTTTTATATATATAATATAATATTACAAAGAGGATAGATTTGATTTTTTGTATGTTTGTTTGAAATGAATAGGCTCTGAAACTACTAGACCGAATTAAGAATTTCTCTCACCGTTGGCAAGCTTCACTATTCCCGAGTGACATGGGCTGTTGTTCATTTTCAAAAACATTAGTTATACTTACTAAAACTTGAATAATCTAACCAAAGGCGTCAAAAACTCACTGTAAAACATTGTATAATTTGTTTTATTATAATATTATGCCCGCGCAAAACCGGGATGGGCGGCTAGTAGGTTAATAAGTTAATGGATATTTTATTTAATTTTGCCTTACACATAGTTGCATTCCGTTTCGTTTCGTTTCGTTAGATTTCGTGACAAATAATCAAGCTGAAGTAATATCATATTTATGTATAATAAACGAAAACGGGGATTCATAAAATATGTGCTAATATATTAACTAGCTTTTGACTACGGCCTTGTCCGCGTAATTACGGAACTTAGAGTGTGATGTGTTGGAACAATGTATGTATGTATGAACCAACCGTCGGTGCGTGTAACGATACTACACACTTACGTGTATACTACAAGTTTGCACGTAACACTACACACAAAGCGTCTCCCGATACTATTCAACAACCTACCTTAATACTATAACGTGCGAATATTTATTTATGAAAGCCTGTGACGATACGAATTCATAGTCTAATTTTATCCCATGTCTTATTGTAATCTAAGCTACATTACGGTAAAGCTTAATCAAAATTCCTTAAGTTTTCGCTTAATAGATCAACAAACATACACACAGTCCCATAAACGTTGCATTTGTAGTACTAGTGTTATTTACTTGAATATATTTAGATCAATTAACACAAATTCAGTCTCGTAATAACTGAAAGAGCATCCATTTGTTTCTTCTTGTTTGCGATTTTTCCTTTTTTTTTTTAATTTCTCGCGACTCTAACTTGTACAAGATCCGAGTTATTCCGTCTCTTCTCAATATAAAGATTCTTATAAATAATTAGCGATATAAAACTGTAGTAGCTATTAATATATATAATAATGAATGATGAATGTTAATGAATTAATCTAATATAATGCGGACACATAATGTGAGGCGCGCGATATATCAGTGACGGAACATTCTTCGTTACCTGACGCTGCATTACGTCGGCATAGCTATTTAATTTGGAGTCCTCGGAAGCCCCTCCCATGGCGAGACTCCGCCCCGGGGGTGAAAGATATGCCACGTTCGCTCCATGTAATTAATTCTATTCCCTGAAATCCCGGGGAGGATTTCGAGAATGGCAACACCTATAGCATTGTTTGATGATAGCGGGTAGCTATAGCGCGGGAGTTGGCCTACATTCAACACAATATATAGGACTGTGATAAGTCACTCTGCTTCCAATGTTTCTCTAATAACACGTTTTCGTAGAGCCTGTTGTTTTGTTTGTTTTGAAATACCTTTCTAATCATACATAACTAATACACACACAGCCGTATCTGTCAGTGCAGCGTCATGACCTTTCCTTTTAATATATTGTCACAGCTGCGTGCGGCCCGCGGGATGTTTAAGTAATTGTCGTTACTTTTAATGCCATAAATTGAAATTCGTATGCGACTCGTAAATTATTTTTTATTTAAAACGTTGACTTTTTCATCATTCGAATTAAACTCAATAAAACTATGGAACGAGAAGTTATTTAACTCAATGTATCTTTTATATATAACGTTATTCAGTCTTGCCAGATATTAAAATAAAAGTTGCATATAGTTTTCACGGATCAACTTGAACACATTTGTATTCGTATACAGGAACGTAATATGAAAATTACTAAAATATAATTTAAATCAAAACTTCCGGCAACATAAATAATTTATATTAATATAATAGTAAAATAATTTCTCTAAAAGACATATCTCGATCATTTCTCACAACAGCTCAAAATTAAATAACAGCAATAATGAAGTGAGTTTTTAAAGCATTCACCCTCGACCCCTCTCAGCAATAAAAATCACGTTAGCGTTCAGATGTGATCTCCCCTCCCTGGCACCGCTCAGCAGCCGCCAGGCGCGGGGAGCTGTTATTTAGTGGCTCCGGTGACAAATGTTCATCGTGATATCAGATACAAAGGTACCCACGGAATACGTGACCGAGCCACCAGTTTGTACTCATTAATCATCTCTGATCAATAATGTTAGCTACCTGTCCTTACTCCAAGTGTGAACCGTCACTCCACACGGAGCGTTAGGAGTTTCTCATTCATAAATCTTCACACATTGCAGTGTTAATGTGGATTGTGCAGGAAAAAACGATTCGTGTACGTAACGTGACAAAGCGTGCTTAGGGTGAACCCACTGAAGGGTAAAGCAATTAACGGTTAAATTAGAGTTACCGAAGGATAGTACAACGAACACAGTAAAGATAATAAACGAAAGAATTCGATACAAAAGATAGAATAGTGTTTGTTTAAATATTAATTCGAGTGTCTCAGTCAGCGCTGACATGATCCTGTTGGGAGGCTGGTGAGCTGGTGAGGTCGCTGGGAGGTACGCTTGTAAAATGTTGTTCAAACAGTTCCCGGCGGACCGCGGAGGGGCCGCGAGTCCGTGTGTAAACAAGACGCGAGACGAAAAATTAACAAAACTTGAGAATCACGACTACATAATGGAATGCACTTCAAGACGTACCACATCACAAGAATAAAGTCTGTAAACATGGAAAATATATATAATAATGAGATGTAGCACTTTCGCGAGTATTCATATGAATAAAACTAATATTTTCGTATTTACTACGCTTTTTTTAAATATTAACCACATGCTCCCGACACTTCCGTTACTTTACAGCGACCGTCACACGAGATGAAAATGTCTCATTACTTTTTTGATAAAAATATTAGTTTTGTTTGTATTTCATTATGATAAACTTTTGTTTCAGATAGGTGGGAATGTGACAGTCAACAACGAAAAAATATTTACCAAAATTTTAAGTCCCTATCCTTATAGGTCACTCACTTCCCTCGTCAGCCAAACACATGTGAACCGATTGACATTCACTGTCAAATTTGTGGTTTGTGTTTTACATACCTACTGATATAATGTTGGTCTCCAGACTCCTGGGTCGCTGGTCCACCGATTCTCCATGACGTGGATGTTATTTGGCAGATCAGAGAATCGGTTGTAACCGATTTTCATGCATTCCTCAGTTTCAAGTGATGAATTACTTATTTTGATGGAAATTTTCTTTGTTATAATGACCCATTAACAATAAGACAGAATGTTCACGCTTCCGTCACCAAACGATATTAGTGAATCGATTTCGATAACTGATCAATGAACACTCCCGGTCCGTCGCATCAGGTATGTATTTTTGGTCGATTTTATTATTTACCGTACATTATTTATTTGTCTCTGAATCCGATTCCGAAGTCACCGCCGATGAGGTCGCGGGTAGAAGCGGTTATATACATAAATATATGTTTATTCTATATTTTTTACGTCTTCCCGAAAATGAGGGTAATGTATGTATCACGTTAAATCAGCATCTTGTGACGTCGTATGTCGTCTTGGGATGTACGACATAACTGCCAACCGACTCACCTGTGCCTGTGTGAACAAGACTCTCCTCTTGCGCCTCTGCGCCAGTGGGAACTGCATCGGCTTGGCATCAGGTCCAGCGCAGGCAGCCAGCCCGCCCATGTTGTTGACGTGGCCCATACCGCCCGACGTTGAGGTCATCAGCCTGGAAACTGAAGCAGCTCTTTAGATAGCCATACAGCACTGCAGAGATTCCTGACCATAGGATTATCATCATCCACAGCACATCATGGCCCACATTTTCCCCCGAAAACCTAACACACTAGAAAACAAACCTTTATCTATATATTTATTTTCAGGAGTTTCAGAACTTAAATCTTACCATTGAGTTATATCCGAGATAACATTGTTACCTAGCTTCAAATGATTTAATATTTACAAAACCATACCGCGGACGACGCATTATAACGAATGAATCACGTTTAAATGCGAAGCCTCGTAAATATATCAGTACTAAAGTGAATATAACGTAAAATGTTTACAGGTAAAAGTGTATAATTGTATATTTTAATATCTTTATTCGTATCCGCGTAGTTCCTCTACCATAAAATCCATTTAACATTGCATTAAAAAATGTTTCTCAGCCGTTGTTTAATGTTGTAATTACTTTGTCACAGCCATCCTATTATCATTGGTAAAAAAAAAAAAATTAATAACAGCGGTGGAAATTAAACTTCTCGCGCTGGCAACATTTAAGTGCGCCGCCATTCGCTAATGACACTACACGCCAGTGGCTGCGCGTGTTTTTATTTTAGTTACTTTTGTAGATTAAAAAATACGGTTTGTTTACTGAATGCGTAATGAGTAAACTATATTAATATATACGCCATGTGTGGACAGTTGGCGATGTCTTATTTACCCTTTTAATGTTTAAATCAACTGGAGTGCGTTTGTGTTCCGCTTTAATACTAACCCAAAAAGTTGGACGTCATTCTCACCAAATTATTTCATGGGCAATGTTAGCCTATTTACTGCCGCTCGATAGATAGGTACACGTAAGTCTCCGTAGGAGTGAAATCTGTTTGATTAAAGACAACAAGAGCAGCCAACGATATATCCCAGCGATAGCTTGCAATATTTTATTGTAACTGCGCGCTCCGCTCCGAAACCCGTACGGCAGCAATATTCCACACATTATGCTCCATCGAATTCACCGCTCATTCTATTTACACAACACTCAGCCATCGAAAAGGGTCTTTCAATAAAATATAACTCCCCATTCTGTCTTACTTACGTTGCTATTGTCCGACCTCCGTGCTCTGTTTTGGCTGCATTATACGATATCGTTGCCTTGCATCGAAAAAAACTAAGCTAGTCTACGCTCGCTCAAAACTCCTTTGTGGCGATGTCAATGCGCTACCGGACATTTTGTTATCAGAATGAGGATCTTTTTGATGGAAGTTTAATTGAAACGTTGCGCTGTTTTGGTGCGTTTTAAACTTTTCTTTTGTGTTTATGTAAAATCTAATTACATGGAAACAGATGGTCGGTCCTGACGACTTCTAAATCTGATAGCAAAATTTAGCGAAATTAGCAGTTTAAGAAAGCCTTTTATTTGATATGTAATTAAAATATAGGGAGCGGGTCTTTGTAGGTACCTACGTTTTTATGTTTTGTATGTAATCGTGTAATAATTTTTTTTAGAAAACTATTGAAAGTTATGTATCTTCGAATGATTGCGAGACACAAGTCGTCTCTAATGGTCCGTTGTAAATCTCGGACCAGACTGTTATTTTTTCCAACGTACACACTTCACTTTCAAGCTCGCACGTGACTTGGCAACATTCTCATTAAAAATATATCTATTTTAAAATATTATTCCCGTTCCAGGCGTCTTCTTTTCTCTGTCTGTAATCGTGATGCTCGAGTACTTTATCGGAAACTTTAATTATGATATAATGACAGTGTTGTCGCCTCTACTAACGCCGTCGAGGACAGACGTTAAGAACAAAACTAACTGGATCTCATACGTCTTACACGAAAACTATTTCAAACATCCGTGTTTCTACATTCTTGTCCGAAAGCAGAACAAATATTTTTTAACAATATATGATAGAAGGTTAATAATTTATTTTAATAACGACACAAGTTTTGATTTCGACTATAAGTTAAGCAAGTTATCTGTGAATTTAGAGTATTAGAGGGCAGTAATGTAGGAGTGTGTTTGATGACCGTTCATCTAGCGTGAAATTGGCCGCTAGGGTCCGGTGTGCGGCTGACGGCCTCGGCGATAATTAGAGCCTTAGCATATCGGAATAACTATATATTAATATACGGATAACTGAACGGAATCGGAAATAAGACCGGTTATAACGATTATAGCAGTGTTGTTTGTTAAATTTGAAACACATGACAAAAGTAAAATTAGAATTATTGACTGTAGTCTGTATGTGTACTGTGAGGATGCTTTATTTATGAAAATCTGATTCAAAACGATAACAACATAATGTTAGTAACACTGCAAGACCCTGTATGACATATTGTATACTAAATAATTACGAACGTATTTCTAAGTGCCTGTCTACATCGCACAAGATTTCCAAAAAAAAAAGTTGTTGAAACCGAATTTATGTAAATATAATAAATATAAATAATAAGTAAATGAAATCTT
>DVQP01000737.1:0-19790 GCA_018231745.1 Danaus eresimus
TTTGAGCGGAAGAAATTGAAGTTCCACATAAAAAAGTATACTAATTGCTTCTATGAATTCATATTGTTATAACATTTAATTATTTACGTGAAATAAAAATGCAAAAGATACGTAACGTACTTTGATAATATGGGTTAACCGACAAACATACGCGTGCCACTAATATACAAACAATTACATGCAAAGTGCAAGAAAATAATATTACACTCTTCAAATAGCTACTGTGACATTGGACTGATATTGTCTAATCGAGATAAAAAAACAATTGAAAATGTCACACATACGTCCCAATAATCCGACACTAGCACATTAAATGTTGGAGCAAAACAATAAGCTACAAATAAGGCTTTGTATATTTTGTATTTATTCAAATATAAAAGTATTTTATTAAACTAACATTGAAAAGTATGATTATCAATCCAACCGT
Source organism: Danaus eresimus (assembly GCA_018231745.1). Classification (NCBI taxonomy): domain Eukaryota; kingdom Metazoa; phylum Arthropoda; class Insecta; order Lepidoptera; family Nymphalidae; genus Danaus; species Danaus eresimus. The sequence goes on from DVQP01000737.1 coordinate 428, forward strand.
TCTAATCTCACATTAGCCTACGTCATTATACTGAATGGAAACTTAACTGGACAGTCTGCAGCGATAAAAAGTTTTTAGTCTGAAGGCCTTTAAGTATCCATGAGTATTATCGCCTCCTCTCATATATCGGAAATAAGGAAACTTTAAAGTCCATATGTTTAATCCGATCGCATCGACAAAATGTTTGAACCATTATATTTATGTTTCAAACTATAAAATTTTGATATCTATATATCTATATATCAAAAATTTATAGTTAAAATTCATATAATTAAAATTTGTATTTATCTATATAAATACAAATTTTAATTTTCATGAATTGGGCAATAAACCAAGTTGAATTCAATTAATTATAAATTTAGATGTTTAAGAATTACATACCGTCTAATATAAAAGCTTTTAAAAATTTACTTTTTCATCTATGTTTTTTATCAATTCATGTAGGCTCTTATAATGTCATGTATTACAAATGATTCGTTTCGTTAATCAAGTATGGCAAATTTACTTTATCTTTCACGTAGAAAATATTATGGCTCCTTTATCAATTATAAGACATATTGCTTTCAAGCCGGCTCTACCTTCGTATTTTCTTCAAACAGTCTAATTAGTAGATTATAATTTCATTCAACAAAAAAAAAATTGATAAAATATTCCACGATTCCAGTGTGAGTGGTGCCATAGTTTAAAAAAAAGATGTCTGGATACTATTTCTTTTTGGTAATTTGTATAGTATAGTATAAAAATATCAGCTACTAATATATAAGCACAATAAAACCCAAAGTTTATATATATATGTTATATGAAATTGAGGAAATTGCTTTCCAACTCATTCTCCAATAATTCATGGGCTGAAAATTACCACAAAGAAGACGAAATAATGAAAACGCTGGCTTAAAAGAAATCCATTCAATATTAATTACAGCATCAAATGGGATGTAATAAAAAATCCGTTCCCATTAGTACAGACAAGACAAATAAAGGTTTTATAAAGAACCGCACGAACGAATTGGGATCGAAGGACAAAGATAGCAACGAGCATCACTGATTAATTCCACAACACGAAGTGACAGTAAGCCTTGCTTTCATTTACAACTGAATCTGGCTCCTGGCTATAATATAAGAAATAATGTTTTTATTTTAGTTTCAATACCATGGTAACGACGTGTATGTAATTTACTTTTTAAATGTACAATGGAAAAAAAATAAAATCATTAAATATATATATATATATATTAGGCCCGAATGGATAGTGCTTGAATGTCATTTCACCCGTTGGTAGGTGGAAATGAAACCATAGGTGGTGAACGCACTATCTGAGTAACAGCCTATTCATTCTTTTTTAAATTTCTACCAACCCTTTAAAATCACTGCCAAATATAGCAGGTTACGTGAGTTTTCAACCGCAGCTGTGATAAACGCTATTAATATTAATGTTATATGCTGTTAAAGTTTTCCCTTCTATTTTTACAAAAACTACATTTTATATCTATAATTAAAAATAATATTATACGTTCATTAATGTTAAGTAACCGTCATTTGATTCTTAAACGCCTTCACTTAAACTAATTTTAATATTACTAATGAAATGATTAAAATAAAGCCTACATTTCAAAGTCCTTTATTCTTTAGAAAACAATACAAAACAACAGCTAAACCCGTCCAATTTCGTTTCGATTTTTTTTTTAATTTTCCTTGAAAAAAAAACAAATTTACATAACAAATATATGAACCTTTTCAAAGTATGAAAGTTGCAGAGAAACCTGCATTAATAAAGTATAACTGAGGGGCTTCTTTTTCATGATAATTTTTACCGAACTTCTCCATTTTATTTTTCCAGTTTAATAACATGCAAAATGAAGGTTGGGCAGGTCTCGTTAAATGGTCGGTCGGCTCATTGCATCGCGGCGGTAAATCCTGTTCTACTGGGGAGGCAGTGTCACCCCCCACGCCACTACGACCATCGGGTCATGATTTTATTACCGCATCTTAGCATTCCAGGTTAGATTGGAAAATGCTAACAATGAAAGGTATAAATAGAATAAAATATCGCTTATCTGTTTAAAATAATATTACAGATCGAAACGTCAAATATAATAACGTGTACGAATTGTGATTAATTGGAAGAGCGGAGGTGGCTTAATTAAAGGCTTGTGACTTTAAACCGATGGCTGATAAATTCTCATCGATTTCTACTTCATTTTGTTTCGTTGCACCAATCAGAACAATTAAAGAGCGTACAACGAAAACATTGAATTTGATAGGAGCTGTGGGTTTTTTCGTCGCTAGCTACAGTATTATATTTGAATTCCGTTAGGTTAGATAAAATAAAATAACATTTCTAATTGATTTTATGAGATGGAATCCTGAATTAATCCAATATATATATACATACATGAATTTTTTACTTCTTCCGCTATTTACACGAATACTGGCCTAAATTGCGATTTTGCTTTTAGCTAATAAATCAATAATTTGTTATGGATAATGTGAGTAAATAATGACGTCAGCAATTCCAATAAATATTTATTTCTTGGAATTATTTTCTTATTTATATATTATATTTTTAGAATGTTAGCGCAATATTTTTTGTATTATAATTAATAACTCATTATTATTAGTAACTGTTTTGTTATTATATATTATACATTATAACTTAAACTATCGATTTTAATATAACAAAGTGAAAAATACCTCGTTAACTGAAAGAAGCAAAGCTTAAAATTCTTTTTATCTATAAATGAATCTCACGGTGGAGTAATTAAGATTCTCAGAATTTTACTTTTTTAACGTTAAAAAACTATTGGAAAACCAGACCAACCCATTATATTTTTTCTGCTAACTCTCACAAAGACCCAGGGTATTCTGTATTCGTATTAAATAATTTAATGAAATAAATATAACAACAATTAAACCAATAAAATAACACAAAAAAGACAACAAAAAACCCATTGAAATTCATTATCGTTTAAAAGAAATTATTTAATGCACCAATAACACTTTATAAGCTTGCCGTTATATTCATAATTTATTCTACAAAATCAGCATACCATAACTTGAATATTTGACTTTAAGTCTCCATGTAAAAGTTGCGTTATCGGGCAAACGAAGCAGAGCGGCGCAACGAAGAGCAAAACAAAGTTTTCAAATAAAACTTGCAGCAACGGCTAACGTGTTTGTCGGAGATGGTTATAGCTGGAGATAGTATCTGTTGACGTATTGTAAAAGCTGAATATTAGGTGTGAATGTGTTTTACTATTCTCTTTCCCACTTGCAAAAATAAAAGACAAAGTAAATATTTGTAAAACGTTGAAAGGTCTGAGACATTCCGCGTAATGCTTCTTTCTGGATTTCAGAATGTTTAGCTGGTTTTCAAACAAAAGTTTTATCTAGTCGTCAGAATTGGAAACAGAAACATAAAGGCAGCTCGCTAAATGATTCATAATTTTGTCCCCTATTTGAGAGTAATTAAATGGATTCATCTTAACAAGCCAATATGTTTTAATCGTGACCTTACGGATAAATCATTGCCACATTTTTGAATACTGGCACACACTTTGAATTTAATAATAGTTTTAGAATTTATACTGAATAATGCACCTGTTCCCTCCCTTTAAATTAGTTTAACTAGCATGTTAAAAATTACATTGACACGTCGCCAAATCCTTTTTCAAATCTTTCAGGAAATCACTCTAACAAGGACACTAATTAAATTCAACTTTCTCTTTCACATTACGTTAAATCTTTATGAATATTTCAGTTTCTTTTTAAATCTTAATTTTGGTAAGTATAAGACCCACTTGTAAATCTGTTAAGTAAATTATATTGGATGTATTAGTCGTTGTGTATGTAATATTGTAAAAATAAAATACGATGAGACCTAGAAACTTAATTAAAACGTGTATCATCCCTCTGATTGCTATTTCAATGATGAATGGGAGTCCGAATAAAGGCATCGGATATAATAAATTTATATTTCTGCCGTACGTTTTAATTGATAATTCAAAGCTGAAAACCCGGATATAATAGAATATAAATTAAGAAAGAAAATAGGTTATGCAAAGAAAAGAAGAAAGAAAAGTATAATTCTTAGTTTCTGTATAAAGAATTAGAATCTTAATTCGCATTCCATATGATCTGTAATTAATCATATTATAGCGGCCAGTTTTTCACAACTCCACTTAGCTACAAGTGAACTAATTTTAAAAAATATATACTTTTTGTACAGTAATATAATATATAATTTCATATGAGTCGGATTACAGAGAAATAAAAGTCCTCTTCATTGAACTGGTCTTTATTCTGGACGGAGATTAAAGTGCTGTGTTTCATTAATTTTGCCGTTCACAGTTAAAAAACGTTATGCCGTATTTGTTAATTTTCAGTAACAATTTTAAATGAAAATACTTTTTTTTATTAATTGAACCAAATTACTTGAATTTTTTCTTTAATACCGACCGTTTTGATTAAAATATGCGGAATCTATTTGATGGAAATACATGATATTGTTTCTTTTGCATTATAATATTTATAACAAAACTGTTATTTGCCGAAATCTCATAATAAAACGTTTGTTCCTTCAACAGATCAACAATACTGACCCAGAAATGTTAATACAAATTCACAATTCATAAGAGTTTGTAAATGCCAATATAAATAAAGCATGGTATGTTTTGTTTCCGTTAAACGGAAAGTATAATATGTAGATTACTAACATATGTTTATATAAAATAACTCTGATGCTATAAGTTTCGAGAACATTGTTCACGAAATATTAACAGATCGTTTACATAGCTTGTGGATGCATAATTATTTACAGTACCTTGAACCCACGACCAGCCATTATTTACATGGGTTTAGATGAAAAAAAAAGGCAACTTTTCAGATCTCAACTAATAAATTTTGTTATGAACTTAGAGGAATTGTTAGCCATATCAAAAATTATTTTATTAAAGAAATTTTAATCTATATCCCAACGTTTAAAATCGTGGAAGGTAAACCTGTAACATTAATAATGATATAATACAATCGATTTATTGCATTGTCACCAACCACTCTGAGTTAGGTTTGCAAAGCCTTAAAAAATCGGATCACTATAAGTATTCCGAAATTTAGCGCAAAAACGTTGATAACATACAAACAAACATAATAGTGAAGCTAATAAAAGCGTGTCAATAACGCAGCTGTTATGTTAAACATTATTTAAAATATCGTTCAAAGTTACAGCTATCCTGAAGACTTTTATTACGTCAAAAAAATTTAATACTTATCTCAAACTTACCAAACAAATATTTAATACATAATAAAAATATTTTTTGTAATATTATATTACTATATATATCAAACAATCGTATATTAAATTATATGATGGATAAGGTTTTACATGTGTAACATGTATCACTGAACTTACCCTTACACAAGGTACAAACACATTTAATAGCGACATAAGGGAAAGAAAAACTTTCTTTGCCCTCATTCGTTTGCCTTTTGATTTTCTCTGGTAGTCTGTATCCCTTGGTCATTAATTTCGCTTGTTAGCCATTCCCAGAACGGTCGATCTTTTTTAACAAAATCTATTGTGCCACGTGTGAATCAACACATGTAATGTCTGAATAAGAACTGTATCAAATAGCAATAATTTTTATTTTTATGGAAAATAATCTTCGGAATTCAATATCACTTTAATTTTGCTATAATGCATTGAGAAAAAAGAATTTTAGTCAAACAATCCATTTTTCTTTCTCTCAGTTAATTATTTTCTAAGGTGTTAATAAAAAAAATAATCATTTTACAAAGCAAAAATCTTCTTGATGTTGTGTATAATATATTATGATCCGAAATGATTTTCTTACATATCTGGATTATAATACATATTGGGTCTTATCTAAACAGTTCTATTACCTGTGTGTATGTGTGTATGTGTGCGTGTTTGTCTGAGAGAGAGATAGCGCGTTACAATACTTTATTTGAGCACAAAACGCCTACATTTACACATACACAAACATGTCCATAAATGCTTGATATGATTTATCTGTTTAAACACAAGGTATAAATATTGATGACTACACTTTATCCTTTGTAGTGCGCCCAGAGATTACAACATACGACTCCTTTAGCCGTTTTATTGATTTGTAAACCCGAATAATTTCATAACGCTAAAATTAATGGTTACTGTTCCCACATTAGAAAAACAATCTTTGAATTTCAATTAGACTTCAGAATAATACAGATGATTGATCATAACGACAGACATACTATAATTTACGACGAAATCGACTTATTACTTCGTGGTTTTTTTATCAAATCAGAGGACATTTTTAGCCACTTTGTTCGTTTCTCTCAAAAACAAATCCTACTCTAATCTACTAAATCGTGAGCAATAGCTAAGCGTTTCTAAAATTTACAACTTTTATAATAAAATTTTCATTCTCTAGTATATCCCATTGTTATGATACAATAATTGTAGTAAAGATGATCACTCATTCATCTTATTTATAAACGATTTCTATAGATTCCAACACTATTATAAGTTGTAATGATTTCAAATAGTAAATAGTGTACAGGATTTATATCAAGGACTATAATTATGAAGCTCCGTGGAGACTCCCTTGTTAATATATTTCTCTCGCGACTTGTCATTTACTCTTTCATATGACACACAAATCACATGATTATCCCAGTGCTTTACTTAAAACTATCGAATACAAAGATTTATTTCCTGTTACCCAAAACATATTTATCAGGCTGTACATAAAGCTTATTTTATTTTAATGTTGTTATTTTAATCAAAATAAAAAAAAATCACATCCGTTTCTCTCCGTTTCCGTATTGACATACCATCATTATATTTTCTATTATGTTTCATCAAAAGGTAATTGAATTTTTTTATTAAAAAAAAAACTTTCACCTAATACGGATCACCACTGCGATGCGGAACATTAAAATTCAGCGACATATTTCGGTTACGCAATAAAATCCAGCCGCTAACTCGCAACTTGACCGCGGCCATATTTTATGAGAAAAATATTCTATAGCGAGATGTATATTAATTAAGCGAAGCTAAAACTATGACCACTTTTGATATATGAAATGAAACAAGAAAGTTACAACTGAAAAAAAATAATTAATGCCTTAAGTCCCCTTATTAAATTCTACACCAAGTCAATTCACGTATTTAATAATAATAATAATAGTAGTAATAATAAATAGAAAACAATATCATATTCATAAAGAGTAAAATGATACATACCCAATTAAAATTATAGTAATAAAAATATTGAATATGGCGAACGTCAAGTGTGTCTGGCAACATTAATAAAAGGTTTTAACAATCAAAACAAAGCTACACTGATCCAGATGATAGCTACGAGCTATGGGCTACGAGCTACGAGCCATGCTACGAGCTACGAGACCAGTCCCGTCAAACGATATCCCATTGCATTCCTTTTGTTATTCCACTATGAGAACCATTCTCTGCTTCAATCCGTATTTCGCATTATTTTCTTTTTACCGACTAACGAATCTGAGCTTCACGTTCCCGTTCCAATGTCGATATTGACGATATTCGAAGCTATGACAAGTATCTCATATTCGGAATTCTATGAGATTGTAATAAAAAAATATATACTTTTTTTTTGCATTACATTATAACAATGTTAGAATGATTGCAAAGACTCTAAATTTTAGATTTGTCTGCATGATTTAAAAATTATGTTATACGTCTATTAGATTAAACTGAGATCCCATCTCTGGAGGGTTGAATTACGGTAAACATTCGAATTTATCTTAAATTTCATCAACGAAATTTAAATTAAAATGTAAATGCTGATAGCGGCCGCCCCTTATAATTGCGTACTGCGTCCGTCCTAACCCAAACTTGTCCCATTCGAGTCAACACTGCGTTAGTTGACACTATCATTGTGTAACGAATTTGAAAATATATATATTTTGTTTAATATTTATCATCATAATAATGTTTGACGTGTAGGTGTGCTAAAAATACATTTCTCCTATATAATAACTTTTAATTTATTAAAATACACCTATATTTTCTATTTGTTTTTGGAATTTTAATGATAATAAAGAAATATTTTTCAATAAAAAAGTAATGAGAGAAATCTCGTGGGACTTAAAGTAAATATCATTTATTAAGATTGCAAGTGTGTAAGTAACTATGATTAATGCAAATTTGAGAATTCCAATTACGTCAATTTGTACAGTACATCAATTCATACACACGCACTATACAATATTAAAATAAAGCCGTAAATATTTTTTTAATTTATTCCCAAGTTGAATTTAAGATTCCCCTATCCAATTATAGTAACCATATCTACGCCAATATCCCCTTTTCCATTTTATATCTAGAACAATTTAGCATCAAGATTTTGTGATTGTGTACGATAAACCACACAAAAATAACTGTACATACAAGTTTAAGCTTTACACAGATGTAATAGTGTCTGAAGTAGCTGCATTCATATGTTTATGCCCTAGAGATTTGTATGAACCCTCAACCGATTTCATCGGCATATTAGTGCGAGGCTTCTGGCGAGAGCTTTAGCTGGAGACCGCTGATAGCCGATAGCTATCCTTTGACGTTGTATACATACAGACGTGAAATTATCGAAATGGGTTTTCGTTGGTAAACATGTTATTCATTTTTAATTCATGAACGTAATTAATATAACGATTTTCACAACTTCGAGCAGACATTACGCTTTCAAATAAACCGTTTGTTAATTTGGATATTAGTTTCATTTCTGGAAATACAAATTAATAAATTGACCAGGATTGTCATCATAAAACTGTAAGGTCTAGTTGCATATGCAACATTTTATATGGAAACACCAATTTAAATGACAGTTTATGACAATAGGTAACCGGTATGCTATTTATTAGGCAGTATACATAAAAAGAATACTGAGAATATAACTTTACTAAGTCAGAACTCAGGGAATTTGGTAGAAATTGGTCCGAAACTGTTTAATTGCTGCTAGAACTTCAAAGAGTTTTCAATTGGAAGTGGGAAATGTTTTGAAATATTTATCCTGTACGACTACGAAGTTGTTTCTTGCGATTATGTACAAAGTGAAATTATGTACACTTTTTTGCATCTTAAGTCATGACTCTGTATTTTTATCTTCAAAATTATTTTACATTGTTAATTATTAATTAATAATTTTTTATGTATTTTACACCTGATAAGTATAATTGTATAAATGACAAAATATACCCAAAGTCACAAAAACATTTATTATTCATTTTGTGGATGTTCTTAAAAAGAATAGTAAAAATTAATATTCCACTACTAATTATAACCGATTTCGAAAAAAAAACTAATGATTAATTAATATAAAGTTATAAAATAATTACTTTATACCATATAACACAAATATTTCAAAAAATATTACACAGCTTTAATTATTTTTAGAAATAAAAACGGGGAAATATTTTTGTGAAAACTCAAAACTTCTCCTTAAATAGATAATTAAAAAAAGTGACTACAAATACTTACTTAGTTCAGACATTCCAAATATCAAAAAAACATAATAAAACCAATAACTCATCAATTTCAGATAAATTTTCACTGGTTGAGTCTTTATAAAATGTCACGTGTAATAAAGATCGGATCGCGTCCTTGTTATTGTTCATCGATGTATGAAAATATTTTATCATATAAAGCCACGGCACGTCCGTTCTCCGCACCGGGGGCGCTCACACTGGCAGCTTTTCCGAGCACATGATTTTCTAAAACAACCTCCAACCGTCAACTCGGTCGAAAGTGCAAAACCTTCACACAGTGACACGAGGGAGGAACATAATAGCTGTTCGTTAGCATAACCCCGGAAGCACTCGACCTTGATTTAAAGAAATATTTGTTTTTAATGCAATACTTTATTTGTTCAGAAGCTGCCACATGAATTAAGCTGGGCACAGGTTCTAAAAAAATAATCCAATAGAAATGCTACTCATGATGTAGGTTGAGATGCTATATCATTTTTATTGATATATTTACTATATCATAAAATCTATCTATATTAAACATTATTAATAAAAAAAAACTTTTCTTATATCAAAATAAACTGACATAAAATAAATCAATTTTCTGTAAACTACGTAGCATTTGAGCTTATTTTAGATTTTTGAACGTATTCCAATCACGGTCTAAATAAAGCCGTGGCTAAGTAAATTCTACACGTGTATGAAGCTACGCCGAAATTTTGGCGAAGGACAAAGATGATCAGATTCATATCTCAATCTTTATGTCTCACTATGAAACACTAATGTTAGCTATATATTATGATCTTACTGTTGTATAAAAATGTCACTCATCTAACATTCTTATATCTAATGACGTAATACTAAAAAAAATTTTTTACTTCTATTTATATTGATATTTGAATAAAATTTAGAGTAATAAGGAACGCTCAGGGATATCTTAGCTTTAATCACAAAATTAAAGTTGGCAACTAAACGAATCGCAAGAACTGTTTAACTTCGTAGTTAAGAAAACTTTAGTGGAATTGTTTATGAGACTTATAGTTTCGTTGCGCTCAAGTAAGCCTAGAAATTAACTTCATAATTGAACATTCTTATTAGGCCAAAGTTGTGATATTATATTCATAATTAAAAATTACAAGTATGTTATGTTATTTTTTAAATTAAAGAATAATAAATTATTCAAAAATAATATATGTATCTTATAGCTCATATTGTAATAATAAACTCTCCAAATTAAATATATGTATTATATATTATATATATTGTCGCGTTCCAGCAAAACTAATTTATATCAAGATTGAAATGAAAGAATATCTGGAAATGAGAAGTAAAGTTTTTGTCAGAAGACCTGTTTTATTTCGGTGATAACGTGAAGCTTCGACCAAAACGTTATTCTTTATAGCAGACGTTTCATCAAGATTATTCTCTTTTCAAGATGTGCTCGACACCGTTTCAATGGACGATATCGATTCCAAGGACACAGGAACACGAAAATGTCCAATGAAATTTTTAAAACCTTTGATTTATATTTATATTTATATTAAAAATATATAAAGTTTTAATTGCCGTTGAGTTTTGTCAGCTGAAAACTAACAAAAATGTGGTTAAACTATGTCAAACTGAAAATCAAGGTGCACAAAACGTACGTCCTAAATATTACCATAACGTCATAAACAGACGTATTCTCACCAACTGACAATCTGTGGATCAGTCATAAACAGAGGAAACTTCACAACTTTGAATATATAGCAGGGACAATTTTGTCAACAGGAAAATGGCGGAACCCCCAGTTGCTTTCGTATATTTATGACCGCGAGTCGACAAATTTTCACATCCTTTTATTTTCAGCGCCGGACTAACTGAGCGTAAAGGTACATAAATTCGAAGAATAAACAAATAGCTTCACTAAATGAACGTCGAAACTTTACCTGTAAATTAAAAGTCTGAGCGCACAACGTATTTTATAACAATACAATACTTTAGTTTTCAATCTTAACGTCAGTGCCATAAGAGTGTAACAGTTAAGGTTTGTGTACATTTAACTGTTTTAAATAGCTAATGGTAAAATATTATGGAAGTTGTATGAATAGCTCTAGGTTTCACCGTAATTTTAATACATCACCTAAGCTATTCACTTATACTTCGACGTTTGAAACCTAGTTTACATAAGAGTCAAAATCAAAATCCGGCCCGTGTTCATTGTCGGTGTCGCAGAGGTGTGTCGCAGGTCTCAAAGCGAACCATTACCAGACGAATTGCCTACCTTCCAAACACTTTATATACTTCAAACTGACAGGGAACGAAATAGAATAAAATTGTATCCCCAATTACCAGACGCCCTTTTTCTAAACATTTTATGGGATCCAAATAAGTGTTTCAGGCAAACTATTTTAAAAGGGTCAGTATTATTTTTGATAATTAAATATAAACGAGTAAAACGTAAAAATCATGCAATAAACTTGTAAGAAACGACTTAAATCCGCAATAATCAGCAATATATTTTTGTTTTAGTCGCTGTCGAATTTTTTGCCCAACAGAGTTGAAACGACCAATAAACAAGATCAATGAAATGTCATATCAGATTTCTTAAAACATCATACTCAAGTGATTAATAAAAAAAACGTGTTGTATACTTCCAATCTGTTTAATTAACAAAATTGCCTAAATTATTAAAGACAATATTATAAATTTTTCCAAGAAATTTTCTATTAAATGAAACAAAAGGAAAAAACTAAAAATTTTTATATTTCCAATCAATTCTTACTATTTCGAACTAACGGTTTCCCGCTACTTTATCAACACAAAGGAATAATATTACTACTTCAATATATCATAATACTACAATTTATTACATACAATATTTATTACATACAGCTAAATACTACTATTTATATAAAAAAAACTGTACCATAAAATTATTTGTATGTGTTTCCAAAAATAACCCACATATATATTCATAGTCCTCATGTTTTAATTATTCTATTATTATAAGAAAGATTTATTTTTCTTTGCCATTGATAATAATGAATAGACTGGAAGTAGAGGGAGCTTTATATGACGAGGGATACTATTCTCATTTGTATATTCCCGTGAATGTTAAATTGTGAACTCGTTAGTATGTGTAAATGGGGATAATTATCATAAAATATTTGTTCGCTTACCGCAAAACAAGTGTATCATATGAAATTAATTATTATAAATAATTTCTTGTTTACAAAATAATTAATATTTATGTATTCATCCAGTATTCGAACGTCGACCTAGAATAAGAAAATACTTTTATAAATTTTCTTTAGATATTATACAGTAATAAGGAAGGAGTTAGTTTAACGATTTAATAAACAGTTTCAAATAAACCTTATAACGTCTGATATAAGTTTAAGATTCTATGTATTTAAGTCCTCAGAAACTTACACGAATAAATTATTTAAGTACATTATTTAAGCTACTAAATAAATATAGAAAGTCTGGAACTAATAAAAAAATATGAAGATTTAAATTTCAACTTTACAAATGTTCCTTCAAATTTCAAAAGCTAATACGGAAACCTATCCATTGAAACCTCACGTTGTGTTTGATCTGCAAGAATCAATTACGATTTACTAGCAGAGCCAGTTGGCAGATTTACTCTGGCCGCGATACCGGGAACTAATGGCTTGTAACTGAGGCCCGAAGATTTGTACGCAACACTGCCTCTTAATTAAATATTTGTTGGAATTACGTTTTGCCTTTTTAAGTCGTTTTATTCCAATTACCTTATTCAAATATAAAATGTCCTACAGAGTGTGAATATAGATTTTTACGGAACTTTTTTCCAAAGTTAAAGAAAATATTTTTTGTGCTTCTACTATTTATTTTTGATATGGTTTCAGTAAAACAATCTTAGCTTCAACCAAGTCTAAATCTAGATCGTACGTTTGCCAGCGCAACCAAGCATATGGAATAAATATCACACCTGCGTTTTCTTCAAGAAATGCGAAAGAGAAGCAATGACTTCTATCTTTATTCCTTTTATTTCCTCAATCTTCCTTTTATCTTTCGAGTGCAGTGGCTAAAGAATCAGACATTTTTGTCACTCTTACAATCATTTTAATAAGCTTGTTTTACTAATATACTATTAGCATTTGTGAGTTTGGTATTCAATGTCGTATCAAACAATCTTTTGAGTTTTCTCGCAAAGTCATATCTAAAACTTAGTACATTATAAAATTGAAACGCAAAACAAACAAATCAACTTAATCAATGTTACACAAACACGTTAGCACTTATGTGGATTGTTTCTAAAGTAATATATTTCACAGTAATACCGCACTATCAAGTTCTCCAGCGGACGTGGAAACACGAAAGTTAGCACCGAATCACACCGACAGAAACAATAAAATTTACGGTTCGATAAAGACTTTTCCTTCTTTAAAAATCCCGGAATTCAACTCTAAAATATCGCTTTGACTTACAATAGAACTAGTTTCAAGTAATTGTTTAATCGTCGGATATAAATCTTACTGAACTTAATCCGTTTAATTTATGTAAAAATAGATACGAACTAAAACACTTAATTTAAATTAATAATACTGTGGTTCAGAATAACTAATGGCTTTTGATTTTTAATTATAAATAAAGCTTCCCCAATTAATCTAGATATTATCTACTTAAAACTTTCTGCATTCATCTTTTATGTAAACTCTACAGACAGCTAATAATAAGACATGAATTCAAAGACATTTAATTATAATAAATATAAAAATATTTTTCTGAATGTAATCAAAAATAGTAAGTACTTACTCATTAAGAAAAGTTTTTGACTTAAACCTCCATAATAGATATTTATATAGACCCTGACATTTCCATTTCTTTTACAGTAATTGGAGCAATAGATACTTTTATCTTGTCTTCTAATAAACCCGATTACTGCAGAGTAATGAAGACGTCGCGCATAAAAGGTAATCCGATATACTAGAATTATTTACTTACATCGTTTTATTTTAATATAATAGTAAAGTTTTACTTGAAAGCAAACACAAAACATTTAAAGAGTTCTTTTCAAGACGAATTTCGTGTAATAACGACTATAAATCTGATAACAAGCCAAACTATCCGCGAAACTAGGAAATTCTTCAACCGTCGTTCAAGCATTGAACTTGCTCAAACACGAAAGAATATATTCGGATCGTACTAGGACTTTGACTGAAGTACAGGTATTATTTTTGCTCTAGATTTAAATTTTCCATTATTTATAAACAGGTAATGAACATCAAACATCATTCTTCAATATTTTTTTGGAATTATTAGACCTTCATTATCTTTATTCTGAAATAATTAAGTATATTATTAAAATATATTCTATGTGGACAGTTGAAAAGTATTTCAAAAACTTATTCTTTCGAAAGATAATAAAAAGTGAATCTACATAAAGCATAGATTAGGAGTTGTTTGTTCTTAAAATTTGCGAGCAATTATTGTTCAATTGGAATACTTTTTTTCAATTTAACTTCAAAGTTAATTTAATAAGTTCATATTTGAAGGTCTTGAAATCTATAAACAACAAATAAAACTCCTTCAATCCACCCCACTCATACATCATTTAGTTTCTTCAAGCATGAGCTCACGTACACATCGCATTTACGATGTATTTCTATTTATATAGCACACCGAACAATTTCCCTTGACATTTGAATTCCCATTTTGTGTTTCCAAAAACTAAACAACTTTAAACATTTGATGCAAATCTGTAATTAAATCCTAGGCAACGCAGACTCAAGAGGATTATAATATATTTATTTCTGCGAATATATTGTTGTTGTTTTAGAACTTATATCTAAAATATTCAATTAAAGTTAATTCTAAGAAGAAAATATACAGTGACCGGGGAAAAAAATAGGACGCTTTCGGATTGACGAGGCATGATTAATGACTTTTTGTTCTTTCTAAAAAAAACATGCATGTCATGAGTTGCGTCTTTATTTTCTTTAATGAATTTGATTTGAGAATATAATATACGTATGTTATGCATTCTATGTTGAAATACCTTACTTTTAAATCTAAAACTTGTTTGAAAAATAATCTAGTGTGTTTGATAGAAACCGTATGATGGTAAAATCGTTTAAAAAAAAACAAATGACATGTTTTTTAGCTTCTTTCTGACAATGTTTTATATTTGCCAACAAGATTGAAGGAAACACGGCTGTATATTAACCCAGAGTTGCAATGACAAAAACAACTACCACTAGTCGTCACTACATAATAACATTTATAAAGAACTTTAAAATCAAGGGCGTAATAAGAAAATACACACAAAATAGGCAGAAAAAGAATTACAATAAAGATACATTCATTAATGTAGAAAATTAACTGAGAGGGTAAGTAAATTGATA
Source organism: Danaus eresimus (assembly GCA_018231745.1). Classification (NCBI taxonomy): domain Eukaryota; kingdom Metazoa; phylum Arthropoda; class Insecta; order Lepidoptera; family Nymphalidae; genus Danaus; species Danaus eresimus. The sequence continues at coordinate 16,300 of DVQP01000737.1, forward strand.
TAAATGTAATAAGTGAAAGACTGCTTAGTAAAACAGAGAACGAGTTAATACAAAATAAATATTCTTTGTTATAATGAACAATATAAGGATAATCTTTTGTCTACTGAAATATGATCACGATTCTACTTTCACTCTTCATACGATGTTTGTGATATGAATACCGTTAGTACCGTAATGTACACTTTCATTATACTTTACTGTCCTATTATACAATATACATATTCTATTTATTGTACAAACCGTCAGTTCCGTTAGCCATACCGAGATCGTCTTTTTATATTAGATGTAACATTATCTAAACTCTTTACACGCAAAAAAATTACAATTTGGCCATCACAAATTATTCAATATGCTCCGTAATTCAAAATACTTTTCACAGAAATGTTATCTAAAGTCAACGCACGCAATCACTTTGGCACGTCAAAGTTTTAACATAAATTTTAATTTACGTCCCGAATAAGATAAAGTAATTTAATCGCTAATTTAAAAAAAAAAAACTTGTTGAAAACGTCCTCCATCACATAACTTTGATTTTATTCGACTAAAAAAATAAAAATACACAAATCTTTGTATCATTCAGTGTCGCTTGCGTCACAGAATAGAGCATTTACAATTGTAAGTAGTATAAATCGGTCATAGCAAGTTATTGAATTGATGGAGCTTACAAAGGACCAATTACCAGGGCTGGCACGGACTACAAGGTCAATTGACACTCGCCCGACTGACTCATCCCGGATTTGGCATGTAAAATAAAATTAGAGGAGGGTTGGGATAATAAAATTGTCGAATAAAAGATTTTTTTCCCCTTCTTGGATTACAGACTGAGTGTTTTGGGTGAGCGTGTGTTGAATTTAGCCGGAAAGAAAATTTAGTCTAATTTTTGTAACAACTTTTAATGATATCTTAAATTTTATAAATTACCTCGGACTTGTCGAAGTTTAATTTTCACAGTAGAATTTTAAACATCTTAAAAATATGTCACTTTTTAAATGTTTGATATAACTAGTATAATAGGTATTTACAAATTCCTAGTTGTTAGCATCCCTTTATATTATTAAAGACAGCTGGAATGAAAATAAAACTGATCTCTTAAAAAAATATATTCGGTACCACTATGTAATTATGCATAGATCCATGTTTTTTTGACAATTGTTTCCACAACAATGACAGAATTAATGTGAATATTCCCGCAACAATAATATGGTTTTAACAAAATAAAATCACATAATTTGAATAAACTCTTGAGTATAATTAAAATTGGGATGAATCACGAAATTATTATTTAAAATAACCAAAACAATACTAGCAAATAATAGTATAAAAGTCATCGGTTTCGTTACGGCTAATTAAAATTTTTATTCTTATTAAAAGATATTGAGAGGTTATTTATAATAACCGAATCGTTGTTCTGATACAATGGCCCGTTTTATGAGCATCATCGGTTGTACGGTCCCCATTGTCCATTGTGCCACAAAGAATTCATTCAATTCCGCAAACTGTGACAATAAATCATATATATTGTTTAAGAATGAGATCGCAAACACTATTCCCTCAAAGGTAAGGTGTTAGTAGAAATACTTATTGTCTTTTCTAAACATTTTCTGCAGTAATAAAATAATATTCAGAGAAGTGGATATATGGATGTATGTATAGTTAAAAAAATAATGTTTATTTTTATTTGCTTAAATAGACAATTAAGTGAAATCAAAAAACTTTGTATAAACTTATGCTTGGATATGAATATGGAAAAGGCATAGATACATATATTAAAATCCAGTTTACATTTACCTTATATTAATTGGGTCAACCTTGTTCTTTCAAAATCAACGTTAATCATATTAAACACATGCTATGAAAAAATATGTATATAATTAAATTATAAAATGATAGCCCACGTATGCAACGTGATGTTTTATATTTCTTTTATTACAGTACATGTTATAAATATTGAACAAAAAAAGGCATTTTATTAAATTAAATCCTTAACCACCATCCATCACAGCAACAAAAGTCCAAGGATTTATTTACATAAACTTTTTCTAGATAACCATAATTCTACCAGCATAACGTTATAAATATACAACAAGGTTTGTAAATTGCGAGTTTTAATTTTAATAAAAACGACCATTGTTTCACAAACCGAGCACTTTTTGAACATTGAACATTACAAGGGGTTGCTACAAACAAACTGTTCAAAGCAAATTGATACTCGCTACGTTCTCGAAACTATCGCTGTTCATACAAAAAGTACTACAGTTGAATTTTGTTTTTAAAGTTTCCCCTTTTGAAAAAATATTTGCTGGCTATCGTTAAAAACTAACCGAAATATGTGCAGTGAATGCCAGAGATTTGGAATAAAAGCACATTTGTCTACACGGAACTCAATTGGTTAACAATCTATAGTTAGGTTGTTGTTGTATAATGTGGTTGTGGTGTGTTCTATTCAGCTTTCATTTGTACGAGTTTAAGTACGAACATGTCAGCAATTACACGACTTATAATCACGAGCCTGAATCTCACGTCCCATCGTGCTTAGCGCTTTTGATTACAATAGTCAAGGATTTTTACTTTTTGTAAAGTTTTTATTCCATTTTTTTAATATAATTAACTTTAACATAGCTAATGCCATATTTTAACATTTTCAATCAACCCAACTCATCTCGCTGATTTCAGACAATCTGCTTTTAAATGAAAACAATAGAAATAAATATTCTAGTATTTGAATAAAGGAAAACTACACAGAGTTCTCAATATGTAGACTGTAGAGCAACAAGACCTGACCTCAAGTCAAGTATCAATAGTGTCACATGACCCCCGTCGTCTAATGACCAATTACACTTGTTAACTCTTGACCACAATTAATCGTTTTAACATTTTAATTTCTTGTAACATTGTCGTTAGAAATCTAGCAATGACATTGTTTAATTGAATGTATTATCGTAATGTATTATCGTAATGTATTTGTATAACGAATATATCATATCGATAAAAAAGGAACTGTTACAAGTATAAGTATAAACATATTGTTTTACAACTATATTACTTTGCATTATAGGGTATTTTTAATAACATAGTTTTAATTTAACCACATGGATGTGGATTTAATATTTATAGGTAAGGTAACGTTATTCTAAAATGTTAGCTGACACTGTAACCCTCTTTTAGACCGATATATCATGACAACGGAATTACAGATGTTCGAGTTATATCTTTATCTTAGACCTCCTAACAGCAATTAGCAGATCCGGGAACTAGCATCACTAAATATGGACTCGTTGGAAACGAGAACACGTCAATAGAAAAGTAGCTGCATAATCATCGGTCACCACATGAGTTGAGGAACTCGCGTCAAACCAGTCTCAGTATGTGCTCAGTACTACCGATAACCTGAGACTACGTTTAACTTCCAGTCACGAGGCAGCCTTCGTTCAAACGGCAGTGTCGGCGACTTGCGCGTGCGCTCTTTCGAAATCACAATTTCTAATACGTTA